>JAOUZG010011536.1:135007-147472 GCA_026289955.1 Argiope argentata | reverse complement strand
TATATATATATATATATATAATAGGGTGCGACATACATTCATGCGAACTTCAAAAATCATTATAAAAAAAGGAACGCTCAATAAAATGTGGTTTGCGGGAATATGTTCAGAGAGCCTTTGAATTTTGTTATTTTCATTTAAAAATGACCGATAGATGGCGCTCATTTATCATACCGAGATGTTTTATGCAAATCAGGAACACAGAGCACAGTAACTTTATAGTGCATTTTAATTTAAAGCAAAAGATGATCAGCATGACCCCCACCACAATTTATGAAGCAAGTGAGACATGTAATTATGCCTATTACAGCTGCTTGTAATATGTCGCCATCTATGCCAACAATGACCAATTGAATGGTATTTTTCAGTTCCATAAAAGTGGCTGGAGAGCTCTAGTAGACACGAGACTTCAGTTATCCCTACTACCAAAAGTCCACTGGAGTAAGATGTGGTGATCGAGCGGGTCTTTCATTCTTACATCTTCGTCTTATCAGTCTGTCCACAGTAAATGTATCTAGGAGGAACGCCTTAATGGAACTAGCAGTGTGGGGTGGGGCACCATCCTGCATGAAGGTGACGGAAGATAACTCACTTTACTGCAAAGCAGGCATAACATGGTCTCATAAAAGCCTAAGATAGCGTTCTACAGTGACGAAACATGTTTCCCAAAAAGGATACAGGACAACGCTCTTCAAAAATGAAAGAGCCTAGAATGAAGGGCACAGTGAAACTGCACCAAACAATCACATGCGGAAAATGTATTGGTTCGGTCGTGTACGCACGAGAGTTTGATGTCGACCATATTCATAACATAACGCCATGCTGTGCTCCCGGTGCCTATAACGCTAAGTTATCTAACTAGTTGGATGAGCACAAGATGGGAGAGAGAGAGAGAGAGAAAGAGAGAGAGAGAAAGAAAAAACTTATTAAAGGAAAAAAAGAGACCATACAACATTCAGGGATTTCCAGAGAAAAGGCCATCGGTGTCATATCTTACACGAATCTGTTCAGTTTTTGCTGAAGTTATAACTGGATAGAGGGGAAAAGAATATTGAAACAAATGGTGATTATGGTGAACTTACAGGGGAATTAGATTACCAGCCGAAAAGGGGGAATGTCGACCAGATGCAGCGTCCAACCAGTATTGATAATGTTCAGTAACAATTGTCGGTCAAGTTCCATATGTGAGAGGGGCCATGTGGCAAAGGCCTGCCTTTTATCTCAATCTGATGGCAACAACTGGCGAAGTGCTCGGATGCAGTTTCAAGATTTCGTGAAGAATGCGTCGGATCGACCATTCCGGAATCCCTGTTATTTTACCTGCTTCAGGTGCACTGCAACTTCCCGTTGAATTCTCGGCTGCCACATTCCTTATGACCCTTTGGACAACAGGGACGTGGTCAGCGCTGACGGATTATCTGCCACATCGTCCGAATCGTAGATAATCTTGAGAATTAGAGATAACTGCAATCGATGAGATAGTAAAAGCTGAATTCAAATTAAATCTTATTCCGATTAGGTTAAATACTATGTGATTTACAGTAAATTAAAATAAATAATTTTAATTCCGGAAAACAGCTATCAGTTTTGAAAATACATGCTTTTAATGCTTATATTACAAATCAAAACATAATGTAATACATTCTTATGGATTACTGGGTTCTCTTACAATGTATGTATGGTGTCAAATCAATCAGCAGGTCTCAGCAGAAAACCAACGGCAGTGTTTATTTACATGAAGACGCTAACACAAAGAAGACGAATATGCAGAGGACCAATATACACAGCCGAGACGAGTACACAGCAGCACACTACAGCAGAATGTAGCCCACAAGTAGAAATCAATCCCGACATACAAAACAGCTAGACAGAATTCAGTACGAGAGGGGATTCTCGAACCTTCGTTATACGGTCTCTCCAAACAGCTGAAGTTCTCATTATCTCCTCGCTTTAGCTGTCGACTTTCTAACCCATGACTGGCTAATCCTCCCACGACACGACGTTGCTACAGCTTCCACCGTAGGCAAAAGGCACCGGCACACAGCAGTTCAGAACTCGCTTTAGTTCCACACAATGCTAATACTCCGCCGTTGCTTCACTATCCTTTCGAAGACTCCTTACTTGTCTTATACTCCAACTCTGTTTCAGGTTTAACTTACTTCGTCGCTTCTTCCGGCTTTTTATAGCTACCGGGAGGCGAGCAGAGAACCTTCTAGGCCAATCAGGGTGCCTCTCAGTTTCTCTTGGGCGAATCGTTAAAATTCATGAAGTTTCTATCAATACCCATTTTGTCGCCAAACGGTCGCCAAGTTCTCAGATCCCTGATACAGCACCCGCTCAGCACAAAACAGAGCTGATCGTAAAACAGTCTTTCTTACGATGACAAATTTGTGCTAGGAACCAACATTACATGTTTATTTACAATATCTTTCCACACGTACACGCTATTTTCTTTTCATAAATGTAGATATGATTATCATTACTAAATTTACGGAATATTTACATTCCTTCTTTGATTTTCAAAAATAAATTTTATGTCACAAAACTAATACAAAAAGGTGACTAATAATTCCAAAAGAAATTGCTTCTTCTATTAACATTGGGTAAAGAAAGAAGCCTTGTTCCATCCTAATTCCAAGAACTCAAAAATAAAAAAATCAGTTCTTTGTGCAAAAATCATAGACCGGTTTTTTTCTATCAAGGAAAAACCAGAAATATCTGACATCTCCACAATGCCTTTACCTTCAACTTGCGCACCTCTGAAAAGGCTTCCCCCGTCCAATTTTTCTTGAGCAGCTGGCGATTGAATGAAAAGTTACCTTCAAATCAAGCCTATTGATCTTTCCGAAGACTTTATGAGGAATTCCGTCGGGATTCCATCCTTTTGGTGAGGCATCCGTGGATCCCCCTAACTTGATTTCAAAAGGGGATGGCAACATCTGGGGCCATAGAATAGAGACTCGCTCTGTGTGAACTAACTTCTAGTTTGACGGATCTATATTGCAGATAGGAACTGGATTTAATGTCGAGAGAAACTAAGCTTAGCTTCTCTCAAAGAACGGAAGACACTCTTAAACTAAAATAATCCATTAGAAGAGGACTTTACGAATGATTTAATGTTTTGATCTTCTTTATTTGAAACTATATAATCTATATAAATGAAAATGAATCTTAAAATGTATTGCTAAACTCGAGGACGGCTCAACCAATTCGGCTAATTTTTTTTGTATATTTTTGTTAAGACACGAGAAAGGCACTTATAGAGATGAAAAACAGAAAAATTGCGAGAAAAATAGTAAAAACGACACTTTTCTTACTTTCCCGCCAAAAAATCTTTTCCACCGATAAATAAGAACGATTTTTTTCACGTTAGGAAGTTATGCTCAACTTGTTTCCGACCGGTTGTTTCAAACGATTCTGTTTGTTTTCTTAGTGTTTGATGCATTTAAAATGGGACATTGTTAATTAACCGATTTTTCGGATTTATTTTGAATTAAAATAAAATTAACAATAAATAATAAAGGACATTAATTTTTTTTTCTGTATTGCTTTACCCCGACTGGCGTAAAAAATTCAAGCATTTACGCTGTCCAAATGGGAGTTGAAAATTCACACATGTACAATGTGATATAATTGTTGACAACTGTGTTTTCATTTTAATTAAAAGTTTAAAAAATATGCGTATAATACTGTTGGAGGTATCTCAATCGATAAATAAAACGGACTTGACTAGATTTTAAAGAAATACGATTTGCGTCTTTCCTCTATTTCAGGTACGCACTGTAAATAAATTGATTTTAGATTAGTTGTGTGCTTTTCCTTGTGCACGAATTCGAAGGTAAAAGCTAGTCAATGAATAAAATCATCAATTGAATTAATAAATAATTTACCAATGTATGGTAATTAATTAATGCTCTTAAATCACAGATTGATTTAATTTCATAAAGCCGTTATTGTTTAAGTTTAAGTTATTTATTCTTCCAGAATAAAGTTAATTAAGTTTATTGAGGAAGAATAAATAATAAAAATAACTTTTAATAAAACCGAATCCTTTCAATAATTACAAATAACTAATTTTATGGTAGGAATTAATTAAGAGTTATTCGATTATATTAAATTGATGTATGGAAAAATTATTCAATTTCTTTTTACTTTCTCTTATATTGTGTATCGAGAAATTATCGTAATTGTCAAAAAAAAAAATTAAGCTTGTGATTTTGAAGATATTGACACATTTGGAAAATTTAAAGTTTTGGACCTACTTCCTTGAGTTCAAAAAACATATTTCTTAGAAAATATCTGTATCTCTGTGACAAATATTCAACCAAAAATCAGTGAGCTAGATGTTTGAAATTGTGTATATGGTTTTCAGACCACATTTTCAGATCTCCATCAATTTTGAGTACAATCTGTTCAGATGAAGTCCGTCTGTCCAGCTATTCGAATATAAGTTAACACTATATTAGAATAGCCGGCCAGACGGACTATAACTAGGACTATAACAGACGGCAAAATGGTTAGAACTAAAAAAATAAAATTCGGTGCAAAGATTTAAAATTTCTAGAATAGATGGCTTTCAAATTTTGAGACAAATTCAACTATTTTTTAAATACATCGAATTTCAGCTGGAATTTGGTGAGTATAAGTTAAGTTTTGTTTTTTGAGTCAATCATTAGGGGAAAACGCGTCTAAAAGACAAATTTGATTTTTGTATACTATTAACCAAATGCCACGGATTAATCGCCAAACAACTCGCCAAAGTCGGTCTGACAGATTCAGTAAAAACGATAAATTCACAACAAATATTAATATTTCGTCACTATTATACTTCAATAAAGCATTTTTTCAGTGTTGTTGTTGTTGTTACTTATTGCACTTGCATATGGACAAGACCCCCCGCTGATACAGCAACAGATTTAAGCCGAAAGGAGCGTCTCTTGTTATTGAAGTAGCACCAACTTGGGCCAAGAGTACGACTTAGCTACACACTCACCACATTTGCTTGCACAACCCCTTTTTACAGGGGGGGGGGCGCATTCACACATCTCACAGATAGCATACTGAAGAACAACCATGCCCAAACCGGGACTCCCATAACACGAGGAAGACGCGCTACCGCTGTGCCAGAAAGCCGGCAATTGTTCAGTGTGCAAGTTTATTAGAAATTATGCTTAATATAGTTACATTAACGTCCCGTTTTAAAAAAAACTTTAGGGCTAGTTTGGGACGAACCTTGCAATTTTGAACCGCCATCAGATGACGAGGATGACACATACTTACTCTAATTTTCTCCACTGATGATAGAAATTTGGTTTAAGGAACGTAAATGAGTTTTAAACAACTCAAAGTTTTTGAATTATTTTTATCACCAACAAACATTTTCTAAAAATGTTTTTTTAACTCAGTAAGGTCTCAAACTTGGAGATTCGTCACCATTTTCGAGTTCTAGTTTTTTGACGATTATTTTACTTTCTGTCTATTACATATACAAGAAAATAATCATGCAGTAATTAACATTAAAAAAATTCTAGTTATTGTAACAACGTTTCTATACTCTAGAATAAAAAAATACTAATTTTACGGCAAAGAGCAGTAGCTATAATTTAAAACTACAATAAAAAAGTAAAGCAAAAAACCCCCTTCCTAAACGTAACTGTACCCGTGATTGTATCTTGGCACGAAATGTAGCTATTTTGAAGTTTTAAATGTGTTACAACATCATTATTTTGAAACATAATTGAATTATATTACGCATGTTTATAAGTCATTGATACGCATAGAATTATATTATGCTACGCATGTAATTTAAGCATCTAATGGGGCATTCAAATGCATCAATTTTAAAATGGCTTTTATTGAAAATGCTATGGATACTTTCACTTTAATCTATAAAACCCATTATTAAATTATTTATATATTGCTACATACAGTATTGTTCTATTAGAAGTTAAAGCTCTCTTTGTCGAGGCCCATAATATTTTATTAGAGTTGAGTTATTAGTAATATCTCAAAGCATCGATTTAAAAACGTAACAGATGGTAAATACAAGATATGAGTTAGGATATTGATTTTAAATATTCTCCAGACTGTTTTATAGCCTATTCTAAAAGCTTTAGTTGTCATTATATGCATGAAATTATATTAGTCTATAAGTTATTCAAAAACAAAATTTGATATGCATAAACGGTTTGTTTTGACAATGTATTGAAGCAAATGAAAAAGAATGCTTAACTTGGAAATCATCTAATGGAAATGTTTTGAAATTCGAATATATAAATAAAAGGTAGCGGTATTCATCTCGGTGCCTTAAATATATGTATTCACACAGTGGAGACTATTAGAAAGGATTTATTTTGTGCATAAAAAGAGTATATGACATGCAAAAAAAAATTTAACATAATGGATGTTACAATTATAATATATAATCAAAAATTATTTTAGATGAATTTATAACATTTCCTCTACATCTAAATGTGCTAAATTTATTACTGCAGAGTTGCATGTGGGATATGAATATCTTAGTTTATAAGCTTCCCATTTTTATTTTCTCGCATACTAAGAATAGATAAAGTATAGTAATAGTGAATCATTTATCTGTGACAAAGATTATTCAAAAACGCTTTTGAGCTTGCTGGATGAAATTTGGCATTTGGTCTTTAAATCAAATTTGAGAATTTCTGCGAAATTTTCAGTCAATTCTATTTAGAAGTAGTTCATCTGAATGTCTGTTTGAATGTAAGTTAACACGATACTTACAAAACGAAGAGAGCTAGATAGATAAAGTTTGGTCCACAGATTTAATATCTGTATTATAGACAATTGCAAAATTTTGATCAAAATCAACTATGAGTTGACAATTTTTTGGCTTATAGTTTTAAAAATATGTAAACGCATTAATTCAAAAATGAAATTGCTTAAATATATCAAATTTGGTATAAGATTTTGTAATTAAAATAGTAGTTTAGTGTAAATGTTTTGTTTAATTCCTACTATTAGTTTACACTCTCCCTATATATATATATATAGTTTTTCAAATAATAATTCATTAATTTTTATTAATCCTATTAATTAAACACCGAATTTTTATTCAAAAGTCTTTATTTCCCCACCGCCAAATACGAACGCATTCAGTTTGTTTTTCCCCCACGCTAATTAGGTTAGGCTTAACATGTTTTCGATCAACTATTTCGAACTATTTTGTTTATTTTCTTAGTATTTAATGCGCTTAAAATTAAGCTTTGTTAATTAATCGCTTTTTCGGTTTTATTTTCAAGTAATTTAGAATTAAAATAAGGCTGAATAAATTGAAAATAACTAATCTGTATTGCATTAGAACTGGTGTCGAAAGTTCACGCATTTGCTTTGCCTCAATTGGGGTTGAATCGTCGGGAATGGTTGTTCTTCATCTGTTCTATCTCTAAGATATGTGAATGTGCTCTCCTGTAAAAAGGGGCTGTACAAGAAAATGTGATGCGTAAGTAACTAAGATGTGTTCTTGGTCCTAGGTGGTGCTAATTAAAACTAGAGACGCATCCTCGGCTTAAAATAGCTGACTGGGTTAGTGACCTGGTCCATTGGAAGTTCCTTTAGAAACAACAAAATACAAAATAGAATATTCGCTATGTTTCAATACAAAAGTCTTCTGGCCCCTCCATTTAAAAAATGATCATAATTTATTTAAAGATGGTGTTTTTTACAAAGGCAAGGAGAAACTTCTATCTTCTCTACAGCAATAATGGATAAAACGATGAACCCTAAGAGTCACTAGATTCATAACAGATAATTCTCTGTTACCTTCTAATTTTAATCGTAACTCCGTTTTATTTCTATTTTGATTTTAACGTAATTGGGAATTGAAACCTGGGTAAAGGAGATTAGTTTTCGAGTTATTTGGTCTGTTAAATTCTTCTTTGATAATCCAACCAATCCCGTACATTCTTTCAAATAAACAGAGTCTGAAGTGTTTTATATCTTTTTACTTATCATGCCAGAAGATATAAAGTACGTAGAAACTGCTTTAGTTGCTGTCCGAGGTGTCAGACATTTTGGAAAGAAACAATCGTTGACGGAAAACACGGAAGAAATGTTTCCATTTTAAATTCTTAGGGTTGGAATTATTTTTATCCCAAAAACGTTTATACTAACTCTAAGGATCAACCTATAACAACAGAGCATAAGCGGATATATAAACTAGTAATAAGATAGATGAGGAAAATAGCAGGATTTTAAATAATTAAATGTATTTTAAATAAGTACTTGCATGCATTAACAGTGCTGCTTAAGTCAATAAAAATAATTGAACCTCATAATAATTTCATGAGGATTGAAAATCTATACATAGTATAAAATGAAGTCTCCTGAAAGTAAATGAACAAATCTAGGTATCTTATGTTGGAACTAGTTAACAGATACTGGAGATATTTATGCCAGATTTCTGGCACAGAGGTAGCGTTTTTTCCTCGTGTTCTGGGAGTCCCGGTTCGGGCATGGTTGTTCTTCTGTGTGCTATCTGTGAGATGTGTGACTGTGCCCCCCTGTGAAAAGGGGTTGTGCAAGCAAATGTGGTGAGTGTGTAGCAGAAGTCGTAATCTTCGCCCTAATTGGCGCTACTTCAAAAACAAGAGACGCTTCATTCGACTTAAATCTGCTGCTGGGCTCAGCAGCGGGCTTGTCCATGGCAAGTTTAATAAGTGACAACAACAACACAACCACGGAGATATTTATACCATTTTGTAGGGCATTGATTGGGGAAGATTACAATACATTAAAATCATATCAAAATACAAAGGAGAATTTTATCACTGCAATTTTAATTTATCCACGCATGCGCGAAAACCGCAAACTGCTCTAGTGCAAATAACAAGAGCTGTGGTATACATATGTGATGCATTTCTTTCTTTACGTCTGATTTTAAACAGCGATTCAAATCTCACTATGCCTAAAAGAAAGAAATCCAACCTCGAAATGATTGCCTGTGTTGTGTCTATGAACATGTCGTATTTTAGCCTCTTTGACAGTCTAAATATTTCTGGATGTGTGCTATAAAAATTGTTTTGTAGCTACTTAAGAAAATTTCTAAATATATTTTTATGTTTGTTTGATGTAGCGTAACACGTCCCACATCATATCGGGTGGAGGTTAGATTTAATTTTGAAGCTAATTTTTCTTCTTGGATGCTACACCACGGTCAACGCCGTGCGAGTACTGATAGTAAACAATAGTTACAAAAATATTACATTCAAAAATTTGCTAATCTATAATAACAAGATATATTATATTAAAAGCAAAAATTATTTATTCTCAGCTCACAGAAAGAAAAGAAAGATTTCAAAGCGGGTATTTGACTTACGTACTAGCAAATTAAAATTGACGGTAAAAATAGCTCACCGCGAGATGTTTTCTTTTCCATTGAAGCTGGCATTTCTATCGATAATGGAACAAGAAATGAAATATAAATTCTTTTTTTCACTTCTTTACAAAAGTCAAGACGAAATATATTTTCTTGCTCTGGTGTGTTCCGAAAAATAGGACTGTTTGCCAAAAAGCGTGAAAGAAAAATCATCGATCAACTCGCTACCAGTATTTGGATTTCGATAAAGGTTTTATGGTTTGGAATGGAGGAAAAAATATATAAATCTTCTGTTTGGAATGGTTTATAATGTGAAGAAAATTCTACGATAAAAACTATCGTTAACCTCGTAGTATTTTGTTTGAATAATAGCAGATTGCACGATTTTCAATTCATGAGAGTATGTATATTTGCAACGTAGGATAAAGTTATAAGGACGATAATTTAAAAAAATTGAAATCTGCAGTCTCAAATTCCCTGTTATCATGGGAGAATATTAATATTGTTAAGGCATTTTTTTCTTAATTAATTTAAGTCATTAACCAGTTTCAACAGGTTTAAAACAATTATGTGATTATCAGAATATGCATGCGTCGATATATCGAGAATCGGGTCCATGGTGAGCATTCATGCCAAGTCTCAACTTTTAGTTGGTGATAAGTCACCAAATGTGACAACTATTTTTACCTTATTTATCTTACTTTTATCTAATAACCTTAAAAGCGAAAAATTAATGCCAATCCTCAAACCAATTCAGCTCTAATCTTTCAAACTCTAAATCCTCAAACCAATTTAGCATTGTGTTCTCAGATGACAAAAAAAGATTAACGTTGAAAAAAATGTCACAATTTTGCCATTGGCATAAATTTTCGAACTACAAATCAACTTTCTATATTTAAATGATTTTTGGCGATAAATCGCCAAACGTGACAGCCTTCTGTTTTATTTTCTATTAACAGTAAAAAAGAAAAATCAATGCCTCAAAAGCAATAAATCGCCAATTTGTAGTCTTCGTATTTTGAGACTTCAAAAACTTCAAACAAAATGACCTCAAGCTCTCAGATAAAAACAATGGTTTGAGGGTTTAGAGGCCACAAAATGAACGAGCAGAAACTTGGCGATTTATCCCTTTGTTGGCATTAATTTTTCGGCCTATGATTATCAGATTTCAATTAGACACATATATTGTTTTTGTAACAGAAGTATTATATAATAGCATATTGATCAAATCAACCAACTAGTGTGATCTCTTCAGTTTTCTTGCACATGCAAAGATGTTGTTCCAGAGATTGCCTTGCCTGTTAAAGGAGTCTAGTAGTTAAGAAATCCGAATCTTACGCATGAATTTGGCATTTTTACTGAATTTATCATGTGATTCTTGACGAGAGTTTTGTCAATTAATCTTTGGCATGCAGTAAATGGTAATCAAAAATTGGCGAGTTATTTGATGAGTTACCCTAAATGGCATAAATAATAGCATCCGAAAATCGAATTTATGTTTTAGATCTGTTTTTCTCAACCAATTAAAAAAATTGCTCAAACAGGTGCAGTTGTAGTCACAAGATCAGATACCAAATTTGATATATTGAATTCATTGTATTTTTTAGTTATCGTATTTAAAGACTTCTAAAAGTAGAAATTTGAACAGCCCTTTGTTGGATTAAAGTCAAACTTCGGCAGGTGTCTATACTAAAGATGAGAAATGTGTGCCAGGTTTTATATATCTAGGTCTCTTCGTTTTGTACTTATCGTACTAACTTATGTTCCAGACAGTCAAACTTGCTTTTAAGGCGACCAGGGACCTTTAAAATGACTTTTTGCAAGGTTCACCTTAGCAATTTGAGATTTTACAGGCATTAAGGGTAATACTATAGGACATGATACTCGAAATTTTAAAACATTATGTTAATTTATTTAAGAGTTTGGTTGAAACTTGAAGTTTGAGTACGAAATATCAAAATTAACCAATGTAATATCTTATAACTACTGCGTTTTTTTTTTAATTTATGTTGTTTTCAGTTATTATATTGGTTAATTTTGATATTTCGTTCTAAAAATTCAAGATTTATCCCAACTTTTGTTTTAAAAGGATTAGAGCTAATAATAATAAAAATTGGAGCGCTTTTTGAATTAACTTGGAGCGCCTGGAACATTTTTCATTCATGTTATTCATCGCTAATATTATATTACATAACATCCTGTAGTGTTAGTCTTAATGCCTGTTAAATTTCAAATTGCTAAGGTGAAAATTGCAAAAAGCCATTTTCAAAGGTCCCTGGTCGCCTTAAACGGATTTTGCTCAAATTTTTTACGCAAATTCATATATTTAGAAATGCAATTATATACCAAATTTCGTACATCTAGCTCTATCTAGTTTTGTCAAAATTACATCCATTTTTGAGTCATCTTTGTCAGAGACTGGCTGATCGACATTTTTAAAAAATGTGTTTTTCGAACTCATGGAGGTCTAATAAGTAGAGGTATATCGCAATCTCGAGTTCAAATTTTTTTGTCGATTTCATTATTCTATTACATATTACATTATTTATATAATTACATTCTCTATATTTTTCACATACAAGAAAGTAAATATATTGAAACCCTGCTTATACCGATCTTGTACATTGGCTTTACAGTGACGTTTTAAATACTATTATGGCTAACACAGTATAACCTAACGAGTACAGGTTTCTTATATTAGTTAAATGATGTCGAGTCCTAGATAAACATTAAAATTCGTTTCCATAGATACGTAGTATTCCTATGAACCTCGAATGTATACATTTTGCTATCCATGTGCGGAAATGACTTATTATCACGATATTAGTCTATTTTAGGCTGGAAGTTTTGTTGAAGGAATCGTCGATATTATATATATTTAGAAAATATTTTAGATATCGTATTACAGAACGCATAGTTTCATCGAGTAATCTAAAATAGTGGGAATAATATCCAGAATCTTTCTCGTATACAATATAATAAAAATGTTATCCCAGAAAATTCCACCCTCTGAATTGGGTTACAATAGAATATGAAATTTTGGCTTGAATTTAGTATTTTTACTTTATCTATCATCTCATCCTTAGATAGTTATATATATATATATATATATATAT
>JAOUZG010011536.1:112973-134607 GCA_026289955.1 Argiope argentata | reverse complement strand
AAAGTTTTGGAGCTCGACCGATTTTAAGATGAAATAACAGCTATGATGTCATAGTTCTTTGTCAACTTTTTAGAAACGCATTTACTTTCAAAGAAACATACGTAATAATAATAAAAATACAATACTGGTAAAAGCAGGTAATAATATTTTTGCCCTTAAACTTAGGATGCACCAAAACCTTCTAACCAAAATAGCATCATGTTATCACATGATAAAAGAAATTTAACTGAATTTTAAATGTACTTGAAACAGAATACATAAAAATTCAATAGATTTCTACTTATCATTGATATAATAACCAGAACTTCAAGGAAATTAATTAAACTTTTCTGTTATTTATGTGATTACGACTAAAAACTCTCACCTAAACTTTAAAATTACTTTATGAGGTTATATATTTTATTTAAAACAGTATTTTCACAAGTTCCAAAGTCCTTTACAATAAATTAACGCTTTACAGAATCAGGTGTGAAATACTTCATCAGACTGAGCCCGACTGGCGTGACATGCATACAAATTAAGGCATTAATGCAGACTCGGCATTAAACAACATCTCATAACATCGATATTCTTGTAAATGAAGACAGCGCGTCTAAACACTGGTAAAATTTAATTCTGTTTAGAGAATTATATTAGTGTTTGAATCAGCAACGCAAAAGTCAGTTATAATAAAAGCAAATGTAATTGTTTGTTGTTAAGAATTTGTGAAAGACACAATCAAAAATTTAAATGCGCGTTTCATCGAATACTTGCATATGATGATGCCAAATATTTACAAGTAATAAAGGAGCATGTTTTTATTCTTGACGTATTGGCTTTACATTAGCGAGTAGTTAATCTAAATTTAACAAATTTGTCATAATTAAACTTAATCAATATATTCTAACATATACTGTTTTCTAACATAACTTCATTGCGATAAACGATATAATCCTGTTTGGTTTGCTGCTTGTATGTTCATGAGCCAAGATTGTAATTTAGCTACATCCGATTTCCGTTTGGAGGTTATATACTAAGTTATTTAGCAAATGATGGTGATCAGACGACAAGGACAAGACCTGAACCTATGCCTCCTAGATTATGATTACCTACAGTAAAGAGTTTAGCTTTCACAGATTTTTTACGAATCGAACTAGCCGTGATGGCAGTTATTCCATGGAATCGAGTACAGAAATTATAAGTTTTCAATCACAAAATGCACTCTGCCATGCAACCTATGCGTTGTAACATGAGAAAACGATGCAATTGAAAGAAAAATATGACGTAAACTACTTTGGAACGCCTGACATAGAAGTCTAACATAATTTTAATGTGTAGTGAAATTATTGGCATAAAATCAATACAAATTTCCATTAACCTATATTTTATAAAAATAAATGCACTTATAATAAATAGAATAAATGCACAGCAGTCAAATTCATAAATTTTTCCTAACCATGTTATGAATTACCATATTATCATAACGAATTCGAAATTTCAATATAGGTATAAATACAGGGTGTCCAAAAAGTTCCCGTACTGATGATTTGTGAATTTATTTTACAAAAACAATAGGTTTAAAAAGAATTTTTTATGCCAATGATAAAAAGCACTTTTAACATACTAAGGAAAAAATGCTGAACTTACATTTATAATAAATGTTTACAATGTCCACCCCTTTCTTGGAGACAAAGCTGAACTCGTTTGAACATGTTTTTCGAAACTACGTTTTAACATGCTAGGAGTGATTTCTTGTATCCTTTGGGTAATTGCGATTTTCAAATCATCTATTGTTTGAGGATCACCTTCATAAATTTTGTCCTTTAAATATCCCCACAGAAAAAAGTCCGGGGTGGTCAGATCAGGGGATCGAGGTGGCCAAATATTTTTTGAGATAAGTCGATCGCCGAAAAAAGCTTCAAGCATGTCTATGGTTTCATTACTCGTATGGCAAAATTTAATTACTTGAGAAAAAATAATGGAAAATGATTTTTTTTTAATTTGGAGTACGGGAACGTTTTGGACACCCGGTATATCTGTATATGCCCATACTATCATTTCACTGCATTTTTTATAATCTCAAAAACAAATGTATAGCTACAGATGGTGCTTTCTGCAAGAATTATTTCATTAAAAATATTTTTAATAATTGAAAAAGATTTCTAGATTTTAAATTAACCGTAGAGGAAATTTAAAGCGTCTCTCTTTTGACATGACTAAAAATAGTTTTCTTAAATTTCACAAAAAAAATCTGTCTTCTCAAAGTCCGAATAATTATAATTAATTTGGCACTTAATAAGTTCAACTGAGTCAGACCAGACAAATTCAAATTCAATTATATTTCAAAAACTATGGCATGAATTTATTTTTCAAATACAAACACGCTTTAAAAATTTCAAGTCAAAAATTAATATTATATGGAAACTGAAAAAGATTGATTTCACTCTATTTTCTTCATCCCTTACTTTCACATTACATTTCACAAATTAATAACTCAAAAGCAATAATAGAAAATTTAATGCAATATTTAAATTTAGAATACTTAGCCATTTAACTTTCAACCTTTCAGAAGTGAAATTATTTTCTTTATAAGCAATCGTTTCAAAAGGTTTAATTTCATTATTCTTCCATCGCATAATTAAAACTATAGAAAACATGATAAATTAATTTTCAAAGTTATAGTGCTTTTCTTACACTTCATCGATTTAACTTAACATCTTCTGCAAATATTTAATTTGAAAATCAAAGACAAATTATTTTCGTTTGAATTCATTTAATAATACTTCCTCATTTTCATTAACTTAATCAGACGATATTTATTCTAAAAATAATATTATTAAGACGAAATTGTTATTTAATTATAGAAAATTTCATCGAATAAATTTTATTGTTCAGGTTCAGTTTCATAATGTTTAGTAAATGAGACGCAAATAGAAATTGAACGTAGACAGATAATAGTTTTTTTTATATTTGATAGTCTTGTTTTCTAACGTTTATTGTTTCTTATATACAAATAAATTACTTCTCAAATACTTTATATAATGTGTATTAAACAGTCATATTTAGAAATTTTCCTAGTTATTGTTACTTATTTCATTCTGTAATTTTAATTTGTTAAATTCAGGAAAATTAGATTCATTTGTATTTGTATTTAAGCATCAGCATATTATTTCCCTTCACATTTCATATGAGTATAAAAAATATTAAAATGAAATCTGCTATGCATATTTCAATGTATCATGTCAGAACATCATTTCTTGAATGGCCAATCACCACGTGCTCGTGCGAGTTAAATTATATTTTTATTCATGTTCATTGTTTAAATGAATGAATCACTTTAGTATTGCAAACGATTCATAAAACTTTGTCTCGCATTTATTGTTTAAAAAATATATCGCATTTCCTATTTATTTCATTTCATGTAATCACGTGCTCAAAATGACATTTTTTTAGGTTTCATTTGCTGTTGTTATTCGTTTTTTTTATAATCAGAGCTTTTGTAAATGCAATGGCTAAGCGCTATTAGAAGCTGATTTTTTGAGATGCTCGTTCAGATAATAAAATTTTTATTTTTCGCCTACGAATTTTTGCTGACGCCAAAAACCTCATCCCAAAAACAGCATCATGTTCTGACATGATCAAAGGGAAATATTTTGGTTTCTTGGCAGAAACTTAATAGCTTCCATGCCAAAAAACTGAGGCCTTGGCGATAAATTTCGGTCTATTTGGAACTAACAGGTCTATTTCAAACAAACAAGTTTGTACTGGTTATATTTAACGCAATTTACAAGCCTCTATAACAAATAACGACGTTTATTTATACAAAGGCACCTATACATAGACGGCAAAACACAACCGAGACCTACACAAGCAATAATCAACAGCGTGCTTAGAACAAACAGCAATCAACAGGTAGTAATCGGCATTAAACAACAAACACAGTATACAAAGCAGTCAGACAAAGCTCAGCAGGAGGAGGAAATCTACATAACTATTTACTTAGGTCCCTCCAAACGTCAGCTATTATTTACTGTCTCATACCTTTAGCTGTAATCATTTGACGATTCACTACTATACGACTGGCTACCCAAACTCGACACGATGCTGGCTGCTTCAATGCTTGTCTCCAAAACTCGAAGAATTGTATCAATTCTCAATCGGATAATTTTTTTGAGTTGCACTCAATGCTCGTACTTCAGTGGACTAATCTAACCAATTCATCGTTAAATAACTGTACGACTCTATGACTTCGGCTTTGTTAGCCGGCTTTCATAGCTTACAGAGCAGACCTCCGAAGATTTTTGGGAATTCAAACATAACTTGCTCCCTATATTTTCAATCGCCAACATTCCAGAAGATTCGTGATCATTTAAGCATAACTTGCTCCCTATATTTCCTATCGCCAACATTCCAGAAGGTACTTGATCCTTTAAGTATAACTCTCATCCCATGTGTCCTATCACCAACATTCCAGAAGATTCTCGAGATTTCAATCGAAATTCTCATCCTATTGATCCTATCGCCATCATTCTAGAAGATTCTAATATCTATTTTGCGCCAAAATTGCCAAATTCATCGCCAACCACAGGATTATTGATCAAGCATACGACTCATTACTGTACGACTAGCTACTCCACAATCGACACGATAATGCTTTGATATTTATCTCCAAAACTCAGCGCACGTTACAAATTTTCTATACTTGCTTGAGCTCCCCTCTACGCTAACGTTTTGCTGTAATGTTCTAACTAATTCGTCGTTGACTCACTGTAAGTCTCCATTACTTCAGTTTCGATAGCCTGCCTTTCATAACTTTCGGAGTTGGAACACCCAAGATTCTCAAAAATTATTTATCCTCCCACTTATTTTACCGCCAAACACAAAAAATTCCATTACCAACCATTTGCCGAAGTTGCCAAATTCGTCACCAATCCCAGGATCATTGATCATATATCTGATGGGCCTTCAATAGAGATGACTGTAAAACTGTTTTTTCTACTATATAAATAACTTTGTGTGGAAGCAGCATTACAGATTCGTAATATGCATAAACATGTATAGATTGCAATATGCAATCAGTTTGAACATAATGGTTTCTATTATGAGATTTTTTTTTCTTTCGCTTTGGATACAGACAAAAAGTGTCCAAATTAGATTTTAAACGAAAATATGTTTTTTAAAAAATATTTTCAAAAGAACTGCAAAAAAATTTGCAAAACAAAGTTCACTTGTTTATTCGTGAAATGCCAAGTTACGTTCCTATTTAACATAATCTAATAAAATAGCTCGTCCACAACTGAACCATTTCTCTCTCGAAAATAAGCAGAATTCCGTCAAAACAACTAACACGATTTAGAACGATCCCGAAAGGAAAAGAACGATTCGACGACTTCGACGACAGTAGCTGAAGCGGGGATGACGGAACACCCAGCTAAAAAGGAAAGCACAAAAGTTGGCCGGACCAGAAGACCTTGAAGAGTAATTACGTCAGTTTTCCTGGTGGCTTGTTACCATTAATCAGGGGAGATGGGGGGTTTTCTTCCAACTAAGCTGGCTCACGGTTACAGGGGTGGAGGGGAGGGGTGCCTCCCTAAGTGGAAGATCACGCCAGAGGGCAATAATGAGATTAAAGTCGGTCACAGAAATTTCGTATCTTTCTTTTATTCGGCAACTAGAAATTGTCTTTGGAGATAGATTGTCAAAAGCTTCATCCCATTTATTTCGTCATCCTAAAGGTAATGTACCGGCGATGACAGGTTAATAAGCGAGGAAGATCTGTAAATGCAGGAAAGTTGATTTAGGGATACTTTTTTTATTTGCCGGTTCTCAAATAAGACAGATGATAGTTAATTCGACGGAAATAGTAGATATTAATGTGTACAGTCGTCTTGTTTTGGCCTCGGAAGGGAATGAGTGATGGTTCGCGTTGGGGTAGAGCAAATGCGATGATATCTCAATTGAATAGAGCCTGGAAGTAATAAATGACCTAGTATTTGTTTAATAGATATGCAAAACTTTTAGTTCTGTCATTATAGCTATAAATCTAAAATCTGAAATTTACGTTTCTCTTAGATGGAAAAATTATTATGAAATTGCTACGTATATATATGATTTAACCATTCTACGGTTGACTTTTACTTATCTAAGTAAATGGAATGTTTTAAAATTTGGAATAAATAACCCTTTTTTTATACAACGCTTTATGAAATTTTATTTCCATTCAGTAACATTTTATATATATATATATATGCATGTAATGTTAATACAATTCATGGCGTATACTTATATCTGTATAAAGAATAAACATTCTCGAATGATGAAAATTAGAATTTAGAAAAAATTTCTACCTTTGATAAAGTGGTAATCACTGTAATCTGAGATAGTTCTTAGTACCTTACTGGCGGTTTAAATTCCGCTACTGAATATACTAAAAATTGTATCTAAGGCAGTTTGATATATAAAGAAAATGTTGAGAATACCAAGATTGTTTAAAATTTATCAACGTCCATCAGTGGTATATTTCGAAACTTTGGGATAAGCTATGATCGTTATTAAAACTGCGCCATTGAACCATTAGGAGATGCGTGCTAATATATATCCTTACTTCTAATAAAAATGGATGTGTGCGTGTGCCTCTCCCCCCCAGCCCCCTCTCTCTGTACGTGTAAGAGAATAAGTAAATGTATATGTATATGAAATGTATATAAAGTAAATGTATATAAGTATATGTATATGAGTGTGTACATGGATGTGTGTTTGTGCACGTGTAAATATATGTATTCATGTTATGTGTGTTTGTATGTGTAAGTATGAGTGTATGTATGCTTATATATATGTGTATGTGTGCGTATGCGTGTGTGTATATATGCATGCATGTGTGTGTGTGTGTGTGTACGTATGAAAGAGAGTAAGGGAATATATGCATATATGTGCCTATGAGTATATATGTGTGTATGTGAAAGAGTAAGTGAGTAAGTGTATCTACGTGTATATGTATATGCGTATGAATGTGCATATGTGTGTGTGAAAGAGAGTGAGTGTACATATATGCGTTTACATGTGTAAGTATGTATATTAATGCTCAAGTGATATGCGACTGAGAGAGAGAGAGAAAGAGACAATTTGTAAGTATGTTTGTATATATATGTGAGTGTATGTGTGGCGCCTGTGTATTTGAGAGTGAGAGTGAATGAAAGTGGGTTTGTATATATGCATATGAGTATATCAGTGTGTGAGTGTGTGTGTGTGAGAGAGAGAGAGAGAATAAATGCGTATTGGCGTTTACAGACCAAACCGTTCAAACTCTTTATTAACGAACTTTGGGGGATAAGAATGCGAACTTCATAACCGAATTTTTAAATACACGAAAGAGAGAATGAATGAGCCGCTTCAGTCTGTTGAGTTTATAAAGGTTTTCTGATATTACATGATGTTTCATGGAATTCTCTTAAAGGAATTTCAGATTTCAGTTCTACTAAGTAAGAAAAGAATCCTTGCCTTTTCCACACCCATATATTATTTCACACACATCGCCAAACAGTAAACAAATTTGATGCCCATCTATCTGGCAATCGCTCAGGATCTCTGTAAATCTCTCTTTCTAGCAGAAAAACTAAACTGGCAGAGAAATGATATTTCAGATCTGAAACAATATCCAATGCATGGTAGATGGCTCTTCTAACTTTGGAGGCAACTTAAGGACCCGTATCTCATTATATAGACTATCAAATTTAGATCTTTTTATGAAGACATTGCTCAAGAACAGAGAAAAAAGAATATAGAAGTAATGTAATGTACACAATTTATTAGTATGTGTAGGTGATTACTTCAGACTAAACCTGTATTTTTATACATTTATGTTACGGATTTTTATACGCTGTTATAATATCAGAAATAAAATATCTAACTTCCAATGCCACTGAGATAATTTTATATGGTATTATTTTCATTCTATGTACTAGTATGAGAAGAAATTACATCCACATTTTTTTTTCTTTCATCATGAGTAATCGCTTTGTATAAAGAAATAAATATATAGTTTCTACAACGTAAATAAAAATTATTTTTCGATATAATCCATTATAGATAAAGTTGGCAACCCGTAGCCAAAATTAATTTATAATTTTTTTTGCATTTAATTCTCAGATTGCTTTTGTATTCTAAATAAATCTATTTACTCTAAAGGGGGGGAGGAAAACAATTTATTTCGGTACTTACGTATTATAAAGTCTTCGCCAACGACTTAGTTACTTTTTGTAGATGGATTTAAATTTGGCGATAAAGATCAATGGATTGCACCAATGCCGGATTGCCATAATTGACAATTTAGCAACTCATTGGCGATTACTTCAAATTTGGCGATAAAGCTGGATGGTATAATACGTAAGTAAATGTATTTAAAAAAACCTTACTGTTCTTTAATACAGTGCATTTCCCTTAAAATATAGGGATGCCATAACCAACTGACTACACCAACTCGACCCTAGCCATATGGATAAAATTGAATGACCCTGACCATCGTAACAAGAGCATTGTAGAGAATTGCGGTTGAATCTTAAGGGCCATCACCGGCCACGGCACAAACTTTCCAGTGGGAAGTACGTCCCTTCATATATAAAAGATAGCCAACATTCACCTCTTTTTACACTCAATAGGATGAGGAGAATCAGCCACAAAGCCCGAAGCTTTTTATCTTTATTTTTGAGAAATTATAGGGGTGTATAAACATTCAAAGATTTTTCAAAGATAATACCAATAATTCTGTAACAAATAATTTCAAAATCAGAAGTTCAAATACTTTAACAATAAAAATAAGTAATTAAATTGTTATAAATATATCGTTCAATATGAAAAGAGTTTTTTCCATATATTTTTTCCTATTGTCATTAAATAAACTTCTTTTTAAATTGTTATTTTTCAGCTTTATTTTTTTCGATGAAAATAAAAAGAGCGACAGAAAAGTATAACAACTCTTGATTTAGAAAAAATGATTAACTCGTTTTGTAGCATTAGACAATTGGTAAGTTTAGTCGTGTACATTTTGGAACTATTTCCCATTTTAATCGACAATAAATTCTAAAACAAACTGTCTGTCAGACATTGGAAATTTCTTCATCTCTTATACAAACAATTTCAAAGATCAATAGAGTCACCAGTCTAACAATTCCACGCACATCGGTTCGAAATTCTTTTTAATATTTAAAAATAAAGAATCGTCTAATATAGAGTTGGAAAACCCTGAAAGCAAACAAAATCTCCAACGCACGCTATTTGTTGAAAAAATGAATGAAATGAAATCATTGGACATTCTGTTCAAAAGGACCAATTTAAAACTATAGAAACAAATTTTGGTACTTTTCCGTTATCGTTATTTCTGTTTCCAAAAATCACCAAATAATATAGAATTCCGCCAAATTTATTTGGCGATTTTTCGCTGGCTCCCAAATAACGGTAAAGTACCCAAATATGTTTCAAAAAATATATGTGAATATATTTTTATTGGTATTATGTTTACAATCCAAACATGCCTTAGTGCTATATATCCCAGCCAAATGTATTATTCGAAAATAAAATGAAAAAAGATTAAAATGAAATCTGCTATGTATATTTCGATGTATCATGTCAGAATATCATTTCTTGAACGGCCAAGCACCACGTGCTCTTGGAAGTTAAATTATATTTTTATTCATTTTAATGGTTTCATTGAATGAGTCACTTTAGTATTGCAAGCGATCCAAAAAAACTTTGTCTCGCATTTGCTGTTTAAAAAAATACCACGTTTCCTAATTATTTCATTTCATATAATCCCGTGCTCAAAATGGCATTTTTTCTAGGTTTTATTTGCTGTAGTCATTAACTTATTTTTTTAAATCAGAGCTTTCGTAAATGCAATGACAATGCATTTTTAAAAGCTGATTTTTTGATAGGCTCACACAGATGATAAATTTTGATTTTTCGCCAACGGATTAAAAATGTTTATTTTAAGCCTACGGGTTTCGTTGACGCCACCAAAACCTCATTCCTAAAACAATATCATGTTCTAACATAATAGTACTAATTTAAGAAAATCGATGAAAATTTTTGAGCCAATGGGGAAAATTATAATTGGATTTATAAATATAAAATAAGTTGTGCCGTTTCAGAATTTCGAAAAGGGTAGGTACAGGGAGTGGAACATTTTAGTCGATAAACGTCCTCTATTTCGAAGTTATAAACAGGGTATTGGGGGATGCTTTCAAATTTTAACAACATTCGTGAAATGAGAGCAACACCTATAGCTACTCAACGTGAGAATGTTCCACTTAATATTAACAGGAGAATGGTTTCATGCGTTAGCTGAGGCAATATACAAAGATTAGATATTTTACAGAGCTCTAATCTTTGTTACCGGCAAATTGCTGTCCTACTCGACCTGCGACCAACGCATTAACTCTTTAAAATCTTGTGTTAAATTAGATGGCCATTTCTGTTTTGGAAATGGGATGTCGCATTGATTAAACTATTATTCTGGAGAAAAGTTGAGGTGTTTATGAATGAATATCAAAACTTTTATGAAATGTAATGGAAGGGCTATGGAACATTTAATTTCAAAATATGACTTTGGAGTTACTATAATACAATGCCCTGGCTATGTCCCTATCATCAAAATTAAGGAATAAAAGAACAATTACATTACTGAAAAATAAAGATAATGATTTTTACGAGTGCATAAATAATAAAATATCAGTAATTTTAGTAAAGACTTAATGAAATATTTGTCCATTTATTAAAAGTAAGTATTTTCTAGAAACAATTACTCCTCTACACTAGGATTATTTTTTGCTCAAATTTAAATAAACATTAAAATGAAATATGCTATGCATATTTCAATGTATCAGGTCAGAACATAATTAGTTAAATAGCTAAACACCACGTGCTCGTGCAAGTTAAATTACATTTTTATTCATTTTAATGGCTTCATTGAATGAGTCACTTTAGTGTTGCAAACGATCCAAAAAACTTTGTCTCGCTTGTATGGTTTAAAAAAAAATATCGCATTTCCTAATTATTTCATTTCATATAATTATGTGCTCAGAATGACATTTTTCTAGGTTTTATTTGCTGTAGTCATTAACTTTTTTTAAAAAAAATTAGAACTTTTGTAAATGTAATGACAACGCGTTATCAAAAGCTGATTTTTTTTAGATGCGTGTGCAGATAATAAAATTTCAATTTTTCGCCTATGGATTGTTCCTTTCACAAATAATATGTTTTGACATGTTAATAGGCTTCTGAGGTTTTTTAATTTTATACACGATTTTTACTTTCTTTACTATGTAGTATAGAGAAAATATAATAAAGTTAAAAAATTGATACTTTTCCGTTAGCCGGGTGGCAGTGAAAAATCGCCAAATATTGTAGAATTCTGCCACATTTCTTAGTGATATTAAAGCAAAAAATCGTCAGATAATGTGGAATTCCGCCAAATTTCTTTGGATATTTATAGCTGCTGCCCGGCTAACGGAAAAGAGCCAAAAATTCGAACTCGAGAATTTAGCAAATCTCAACATTTTAGACTTCCCAAAAAATGAGTTCGAATGTGTATGGACATTTTCACAAAATGTCAATCTGTCTGAGAAAAAAATAACTCAAAACCGTTATGAGCCGGATGGTTGAAATATGTCACATAATCTTTACTCCTAATTTTCAGAATTCTGATCAAATTACGAGTAAAATATGTTCAGAGTAAGTGCGTCACTTCGGATACAAGTTAGCACAATGATTACAAAATGGTAGACAAAATTCGATACACAGATTTAACATCGATAGGTAGGCACTAAAAATATTGTGAGTCAAATCCAATAACGTGTTAACTCTCTGCTGGTCTGAACTTCAAATAAAATCATTATTTGAACGCTATGGATTAAATATATTGTTATAAGCGGACGAGCGCCGTGAAAGCTCGCCAAAGTTGGCAATGCCTGACGAACTTCGCGCCAGCCGAGTTGATTTGGCGAAAAGAATTGTCTCGTATCCGGTGGTTCGTTCATGAAGCTCCACGTGTTTTTGGGTGTTCGCTCGCTCAGCTATATAAGGGACGGTTTGCCGCAGTATCGGCAGTTTTCTCTCATTTTTCACTCTCATTTTCCATTCATTTTTGCATTTCCATTCATTCGTTGCTCGACCATGGAGGAGAGCAGGCGTCAGGAAATTGATCTCTCCAGAATTAGTTCGGTTTTCGACTTATCCTCACCGTCATGGAATTATCCACGCTTGCCAGACCCAGGTGCTAATAAGAAAAAACGCATGGATGCTGGATCTCTTGAAAACACACCAAGTACTAGCAACAGTCCGATTCTCCAAGGTGAGTTAGACACTGTTATGGATATTGGCTGTGATAGGAGTAAAACGATTGAGGCTTTTTCCTCTCCCCTCAGAAGAAAATCCGTTAAAGCAACTGATTCAACCGCCCATGTTCCACAAATTAGCTTGAACAACCGCTTTGCGGTACTGAACGATGAACAAGTTGATCCCCCTGCTGATAACGTTTCCGCAGTTAATATTGATAAAATTTCTACTAGTGACAAACCCCCCAAAATACCCCCATCATGTTAAAGTATATCAAGAATTACGCTGTCATACTTAAGGAACTTAAGGAAAATTTTGAAATTAAAGAAAATATACTTGCTAATGATTTCATTAAGATTTTCCCTACCTCTGCACATAACCATCAAGATATCTGCCAGTACTTTAAAGAAAGGAACTTAGAATACTATATCATTCCCTCCAAAAGTAAAAGACCACTTAAAATAATCATCAAAGGCTTAAAATAGTCACCCAGGTGCTAATAAGAAAAAACGCATGGATGCTGGATCTCTTGAAAACACCAAGAAACTGTACTCATAGAAGAAGAACTAGCTGACCGTGGCTTCGCAGTAAATAAAATAACGAGACTAACACAATATAAAACCCGTAAGCCCCTACCCATTTATCTAATAGAACTAAATAAAAATGAGATTGTGAATGAAATCTTTAATATTAAAGTATTAAGCTACCTGAAAATTAATGTTGAGGCATACAGGGGACGGTTTTCCGTCTCTCAATGTTGCAACTGTAATCTCTTTGGACATACAGCCATTAATTGTTGTATGCGACCGAGATGCCTCAAGTGTGGTGAACCCCATATAACTCGTAATTGTTCTCTCAAAATAAAAATAGAAAATCCCACATGCATTAACTGTGGTCAACTAGGGCATACTGCCACGTACAGAGGATGCCCCAAGTTCCCTAAACTTAGCTCTGCACGTCAAAATAGAGAAAATTTCTTCTCCTCTAAAATTCGACATGATAATTTATCCTATTCTGACTCCCTAAAATCTAATCTTCCACAACAGGTACCTCCCGCTCAAATTCCTCCCTCCGTTAACGAAGACATTAAAGAAATGGTTGACGCTCTAAATGAAATTAAAAATGTTTTCCGCATGTTCCCCAGTCTGCTCAAAGCCGCCAAAGAAATGAAAAACAACTCAGATTCCATTGCTAAAATGTTAATCCTCCTTAACGCAATATGCAAGCCTGCTGAACCTTAAACTAAGTCTCATTTTCTAAGTTCAACTCTTTTATAGTCACATCGCACAGCCAATAACATCTCAGTTTCTTTCTCTTGCCACGCCCCCAATCTACTGGGAGCGCCAAGCCACTCTCCAGTCCAAGTCAGTCATGCACAAGCAACGCTCTCTTCAACATCTGCCATGTACTAAGGGTAAGCCCCTGCGGGGCTAGGTACCTCGCTCAATCCTACTCCTAACAGTATCGGCAGTTTTCTCTCGAAAGGGAAGTGACTCGCTGGACTAGCAAATTATTTTTCTCGCTTGTTATTAGTGAGCAGTGTTTACGTTTGCTGTTAACGTTGTATTATTGAGATCGCTGTGATTTACTGTTTGCTGTGCTTTACGATAGCTGTTTTTATGGTGCGTAAGGCTTGCATTTACTCTGTAAGTGATAGTTGACTGATGGATTGCTTTTATCTGATGTTTTATTTTGTCAAATCATCCTGTAAATAGCTGTAAATAAATTTTATTTGTGCTGCCTTCAATTAAAGTTCATTCAATCCGAGTCCGCTACACTAAAAACGTAACTATATCAAATTTGATACAAAATTTTGTGACTACAAGTGTAGTTTTTATATCAAATTTTGGTTTCAATCGATTGTGAAAAATGAATCTGAAACACAATTTCGATTTATGGATATTATTAACGCATGACAGGGATTAATCTCCAAAAAACTCACTAAGGATGTTGCGCCAAAATCTTATCTCCAAATTGCGCCAAAATCTCTTTTTTTATAACTGCTGTACGCAATTTCTATAACTATTGAATGCCAGTAAGTCTTTCTCTGGTATGACAAATTTATTCGAAAGTATGCGAGAAAGATTTGGCGAGACCACTCCGCTGGTTTAAGTAAAAGATTACAGTGCAGTACACAAATTTTTTATGACTTGCAGTCGTCCTTAAAAGGGAGAAAAACTGCTTTTAAAAAACTATAATATGGAAATAACGCCATAAAAATTCACTTACAGCGCCTAAAACTGCATTTATTGGTCGCCAAATAGGTTTTTTTTTTCTTCACTCAGAAGTTGTTGAGGGAAAAAAGTACGTCAAACGTATTTGGGAAATGGAAATTCCGTGCGTCTTCCGATTTTCAGCATTATGGTTTACAGGAAAAAACTTTAATCAGAAAAAGCGCCAAGTTTTCTTTTTTCAAAAGCATCATATGTGGTTAGTAGTAATTTCTACTCCGTAAAAAATTCTTTGGCGAAAAATATTAGTAATATCCATAACATCTGAATATTTTTCTTTCTTACAGAATATATTAGTAACTATTCAAATTCAGATATTTTGAGCTTTCAGGGAAGTTTTTCAGTTAAATTTTTCCTCCTTCTGTCATTTTTCAGTATTCCAAAAATAATGATGTCCCTAAAGTTTCCAGGTTTTTTCCCTAAAGCAACAGAGTAATTGGATGTAGAAATATGAAATCTTCTTGTTTGATGCTTTCAGTAGTTCAAATTAAAAGATGAGCAACAGTAACTTTCAAATAATTGTAAAAAAGTTTTAAAAAGTATAATTCTCCCAGCATAAACTACTTGAACGATTTCACCACTGTTTATCCTTACTTATACAAGTGTAATATTAAAGGGCATCCAAAAAATAATGCAATATTTGAATTTTCTAACATTCGTGCAATAAAATGCTAACAACCTTATTAAAAAACAATTTTACCGCTAAAAAAAGTTTTAAATTAGTAAAGATAGTAACTTTTAAAGTTAGTAAAAATGGAACCTTACACGATATAGTAAGGTTTTTTCATTGATGAACAATATTTTACAAATGATGAAAGTCTTGCAGCTACTAGTCGAAAATTGGAGAAATGCCCCCCTAGATCGTATGATTTAACACCACAGGATTTATTTTTATATCGTTATTTTTAGTTTAAGGTCTAAGCCACAAGCCCACAAGCCCGTGCTTTGAAGGATGAAATTCAACTTTGCACCAATAAAATTCAGCCACATATATGCGTCAAAATGGTCAGGGAAAATTTAGACCAGCAAAGTCGTGAAGGTCCTTTTTCCTATGCGTTATTCCATACATAACACTATCCAGTGCACTTTACGATTTTAAAAAATATATAGCAATTTAAAGAAAAAAAGCTGTATTTTATTTGATTTAAATCCAGCGTTACTCAAATTGTTCTATAGTGTAACACTCTATTTTTACTAAATCTAAACCATCAGCTGTCAAATGCATTTTAATAGTATTACCAACACTCTACTGTACGAATTGTGGCAAATTAAAATCTTGCGTTAATTTTGTAACACAGTTTATAAACGTTATAAAATTTGACTTCAAGTTCTGTCCATGTTTAACATTTTTCTGAGTTCGAAAAAGAACTTTTGGACATAAATATATATCTTCTTGTTGCTTCTCTCTATATGTGAGCATGAGAACTGAATAATGTAAAGAGGTAGAGTTAAATATACTGTCTTAATACTGAAATTATAGGTTCCTTTTGCAATGTAAAAATCATAAAAATTTGTTTGGGCACATGCATTTGGGTGCGTACGTATTAGTCCGTCGACGCCAACGGATTAGTAAAATTCATTGGTGACAGATTCAAATTTGGTGATAAACCGTCAATGCCAACGAAACTAACAATATGGCGGACGACAGTTAAGGTTTGAAATGTTTTTAAAAATAATGGCGTTTTAGCGACTCATTGGTGACGCATTCAAATTTGGTCTAATGCGTAAGTACCTGCATTTGAACACAGCAACTCAAAAACACAACATACACCATAAAGGAAATTTGAGTCGTCATCAAATCTGAAAATATGTATTTAATTTTTGATTAAATCTTCGAAAGAGTGCTGAAATATGTATCTGGATTATATATTCAAGTATGGGTCAAATTCGTTTTTATTTTATCACCGTCCCTATTAAAGATACAGTAGGGTAATTTTAGGATATATCTCTTAATTTTAAACCATGGGCGGATGTTGAGAACGACGGTTGAGCTGGCATCTCTCTTTCCGAATTTCCTCACCACAATAGCGGGAGTACATTTGCCTCAACGTATTTAACACACACCAAATCCACTTATAAAAAGATCTTCTGGTGGAATCAAGGTTCGAACTTGGAACTCTTTCCTCCTTAGCATCAGGTTATCGCGTCCGTTTAAATAAAGGTTATAGCGATACCACAAAATTTCAACAATATAAATAAATAAAATTCGATGCTCTATTTTTCTGCCAAAGTTGCATATCTGCTACATTGTCCATATAAAGGCCGGGATAAGCTGGTTGGTAGGGCATTGGATTCACATTCCTTAGGTTGCGAGTTTGAATCCACCAGCCGAAGACTCTCCGTGTGTATGTGGTGGCTGGCAGACGTTAATTCTGTCGTGTTCACAAAGTCCTCCGTATCGAGAGTTATTTCGCTGGGGGTACTGAATCAGAGGTGATCTTTTTCTGTTCCATATCTAAATTACGATCTGTGGATGAATGAATGATTTGCACGAATGAAGTTTGCCTCGAAAAACGGGTTTGTGATGTGTTTGAGCTAGAAGTCAGACTTCTGCCCTTAGGTGCTCAGGGGTCCATACCCTGAGAAATTACTAACTGGGGGGGGGGGGGGCACATCGTAATTGGGGATGAGATGCTTTCGGTATGGTGTTTGGATCTCGCCAACCCTGTGGGTACACTAATACATGGGGATTAGACTCTTCCCATCGATGACGGGACATACTTCCTTCGGGGAAGGTTGTACCATGACCGGTGATGGCCATTAGGACTCAAACACAGTTCCCAGTGATTGCTGTTGCGGCGTTCCGGTCATTAAATTTATATGGTTAATCCGTGTGCTTTCGAGGCGGGTCGGAGAGTCTATTCTATGACTCACCCTCGGAAAGTACTGCACTCCTTCCGTTGTAAAGCGGAACAAAAAAACAACAATAGCCACATAAAAATGTCTAAGAAAAATATTTTTATCTACAGTTCTCATGAAAAATAATAGATATAATTAAAACACAATGCATATTTTTTTAAATACTAAAAACCCCTTTATGGCAATATGTGAAATACTTCTTAGTATTAGTCGTCATTGAAAAGTATATAACAATTCGTATAAAATGCATTATCCCAGAATAGCAGTTTACATTGAAATTACTAAAATAGTTTCTGGCTGTTCCCAGCGGTTGAAAAATCGCTCGTGTAATTATGTAGTATCCAATGTATAATTACTCCAAACTTTCAAAGGCTACATGTTTCAGTTTAAACAGTTATTGTCCCAGATGTGTGCTTATATTTGCGAAGCGAATTCGTGTAATCCAAACATTGTATAAGCATTCATATACACTAAACATTTATTAACTCTAAATGTTGGTAATTTGGTGTGAAATGTCATATATTAACAAACTCGGCATTAAATATGCAGGGACGATTGTAATTTAAGTTTAAATCAAAGATTAGGGGCGGATATTTATACAGTATTAGAAAATAGAGTAAATTAGAGAAGAGAGTAAATTAGAGAGTAAGTTAGCGCATTGATGCGCTAGTATATTTATATTTTAAATGGCCTTACCTTTGCATTAAATGAGATTAAGGTGCTTTAGTTGCCTTTGATGACCATAGGGTTCACTTGGATATATTAGTTATATTTAATTTCTCTAAAATATCTTAGAGGTAATTTCATTACCATGATTCTAACAAATTAACACAGTGCTATTTTATTTGTCGTGCATATATTGTGTGCATGGCTTAACAGAACTTTTAAATATATAATTGTCTGGTTCTTTTCTCCTGTAAATTTCTCAGTGTTGCAAATTCGTTTTTATTTGTCTTTTTTAAACAATTCACATATTGAATATAATCCATTTTTCTTTACTTCTGACAATAAAAGATAATCAAGAGATTAAAAATTTGTTGTAACAATCAGGGCGGTTTGAATTCTAGTGCAACAACGTGAACCTATTGTTGGTAATTAAAAAAATATTTTTTTAAATATTTGTTTTAATATTTTTGCACGATTATTGAATGAATATCGTTAAAAAATGACTTTTTTATTTTTTAAAAAGGTGAAAGAACTATTTTTGTGCAACGTTTTTGGAAATTATGGCGGAATAAAGTTTAAAATTTTCTGATTTTTTTAGATAATTAAAATATTAACTAAAGTTTAAAAAATCATTTAGAAGTGCACGCTCTAGCTCTCTATAGTATGTATGTGCCATGTTTACTGTGTGTATGTCAAGTAATTGACCTTTTGAGAACCAAAACACACATTCGTCTTTGTTATTAATAAAAATTACCGTTCACGAGATTTAAAAAAAGTAAAGAATCTTAACGATTTTTAAATTCGAATATAAGATTCTGATAAATACTCATGTTTTTCGACGTGCTTGAATTTAAAAATTTACTTATGAAATTTTATCTTTCTATAGACCAAATGTGCTTTATCGGTGAAAAACTATATAGAAAAAGTGTAAACAGTTTATAAACATAAAAGTGTACTTTTCCGTTAGTCAAACGCAAGCGAAAAATCGCCAAATGGTGTAGAATTCCTCCAAATTTCTTACAGCGATTTTAAAGCGAAAAAATGCCAAATAATGTAGAATTTCGCCAAATTTCTTTGGAGATTCTTCGCTTGCACTCGGCTAATGGAAAAGTACCCATAAAAGTATATTGTTATCAAAACTGCAGAGCTATGAAATAAAATCTAAATCTTTTGAAACGAAATACAAACTAATTCTTTAAGTGTAAGTACATATCAGCTGATACAAGGGGTAAAGTCCTGACTTGAATTGCAAATAATTCTAGTTTCAAAACCTAATCCTACCGAAAAGTGGACCTGGAGCAAGCTAAATCTGGCGTGACCAATTAACCTCTCGTTAACGTGGCGTGGAATCATTTGACCGGGATCCTCTTTAAGGCGCTGTCCTCATCATCTGACTGCAGTACCAATTTAAGACTCAGAGCTAGTCATCGGATTGTGGCTCAAAGTAACAAGGTTTCTTCCTAAAGAATATGAATATTCCTTCGAAATTGATATTATTATAAGTAGGCTAAACTCATACACCCAAATTGTATTTCATTAAATAAAGGCACTTTCTTTTTTTTCTCTTATTAATGTTTTCAATTTGATTCTTCACTACAAATCGTAATTGTTTTTACTATTTTCCTGCTAGGCCGTTATGGCCTGGTTGGTAGAGTGTTGGACTCTCACTCCTTAGGTTACGGGTTCAAAACTCACAGGCCAAAATATTCCCCGAATGTGTGGCGATTGGAGTTCGTTAAACCTGTTCGTAGTCGCAAAGTCCTCCATATCGAGAGTAATATCACTGGGGGTACTGGGTCAGAGGGGATCGTTCTCTGTTTCAAGTCTAAATTACGATCTGAGATGAATGAATGAATTTGCATGTGTGTAGTCCACCCCCTACAAAGGATTGTTGCGAGTGTGTAGCTAAGTCGTATTCTTGGCCCTAGATGGCGCTACTTGTAAAACAAGAGACGTATATATCCGACTTAAAATCTGCTGATGTATCAGCGGGGCTTGTCCATGGCAAGTGCCATAAGTAACAACAACAACAACACTATTTTCCTTTCCATGTGAAAGCACTTTTCCATTTTTGACCTTTTCAATTGGAGTTTTTCAATTGAGAAGTACGACAATGTACTAATTTTTAGAATCTCTCAAAACGGAAGATTTGTTAAGGTTGACTATAGATGGCATATCTAGAAATCCTGGACTTCCGCATGAAATAACTAGTGTGAGTGGTCCTTCCAAAACTTTCTCGCATTCTCCCTAACACACTTATCCTGCTAGAGACTGGATTACATGGTATTGGCTTACAATAGTTACGGAATGTTAACCTCTGGTGTGAATTTACAATTTTTACTGAATCTATCCTATCTTCTTTTGCAAATTATTTGGTGATAAATCTTTGGCATGCCGTTAATAACATCTGAAAATCTTTTTTGTGTTGTAGATGCATTTTTCTCTATCGAATTGATCAGATATTTGAGCCAGCTTCCTGAAATAGGGGTAGCGCGTCTTCCCCGACAGCTGTGTGTCCCGGGTTCGAGTCCCGGTTCGGGCATGGTTGTTTTTCAGTGTTCTATCTGTAAGGTGCATGAATGTGCCGCCCTGTGAAAAGGGGATGTGCAAGCGGATGCGATAAGTGAGTAGCTAAATCGTAGTCTTGGCCGTAGTTGGCGTTACTTCAAAAGAAGAGACGCTCCTTTTGGCTTAAAACTTCCTGATTTCTCGGCGAAGCTTGTCCATGGCAAGTGCCATTAATAGCAACAACAAATATTTTACACAAAGCTGAGCTTACAGTCACATAGTCTCTATCTTAATTTAATAAATTTAAGTCTTGCGTTTTTTGAGTTACCGTGTTTTCATGTTTTTGAAAATATAGAACAAACTGCCATCTCTTGCTGGTTTTGGCTCAAACTTAGACTTGTGTATATACTATAGAGGTTAAATCTGTGTACCGATATTTATCTGTTAAGATTCATCCGTTTTGTAACTATAGTGTCAATTTATATTCGAACAGCCGAACAGATGGAGTTTCTCTAAACAGATTTTACATAAAATTCGATTTTAAAAAAATATCTAAATTTAGTGTAATAAACTTAAATTTCAGGCATCAGGCTTAACCCCTTAACCGGTTTACCCGTACATCATACGTGTATCGATTTATAGAATTTTGATATTTGTAAACAAAAAATAAATCATTCATAACAATTATAATTCGATAGTAAAATGACTTCGAATACGTAGATAAGACAAATATTTCATGTATTTCAATTTGAATCAAAATAAGAAAATATTCCCAAAATAGAAGGTGTCATCTTATTAGATAGTAAGGAAAATAAACCGGTTAAGGGGTTAACGCGGTATTGAGTTATCTACGACACAATACAGACAAACGTTTTACAAAAATGTGTTTTTCGAGCTCACGTGGATCTAAACCGTTGACATTCTTTAAAACCTGGTGTTCAAATTTTTTGACGATTACTATACTCTCTCTATACATCGTATAGGATATAATAAAATTTGACTAAAACGGAACGCTCTTTCTAACCAGTGTTGCTCTTTGCTTTTTCTATTATATATATATATAT
>JAOUZG010011536.1:70960-82973 GCA_026289955.1 Argiope argentata | reverse complement strand
CTCGGAAAGTAACTTTACAGGTTTAAATTTCACAGAAATTAAGGGATTGTAATTAATTTCTCCCGAACTAATTGATATTTCGAAAAATAAACTATCCTATCTTTTAAGTTGGATCAAACTGCAAGTGCTGTGTAAATTTTATTAAAATCAGTTAAGTAGTTTAGGAGTCCATCGCGGACAAACAACGTGACACGTAATTTATATATATATATATAAATAAAATAGTGGAATAGAGACCGATAGAGAAATCTCGTGATCGTTTAAAACCGGTTAAAACAGGTTAATAACTTAAATTAATTAAGACAACTAATGACTTAGAAATAATAATATTCTCACCTAACTTGAAATTTGCGATTATGGATTTCATTTTACTTTTTAAAAATTAATTTAATAAATAAATATGAGTAAAAATACAGACTAAAACATAAGAATTCTACAAAATGATACAAAGCTATTTTTAAAAATTCCTATTAGTGTGGCGGCATTTCTTTCTTTTTTTTTTTGGCAATCCAGATTGATATCGCTATGAATGTAAAAAAATGACTGTGCAAAATAGTAAAATTAAACTTCCATCTTTAAATAGAAGAAAAAATAAAAATAAAACTATTGAATTAAATGAAAGCTGTAAAAAACTAAGAATATTGCCATCGAAATCTCAACCCCCTAATGAAAATATCGGACACGTACAGTAGCTATAACAATAAAAATAAAAAAAAAGAAAAGAAAACAGCTGCAAACGAATAAGTCGTAAATTTCAGGCCTTTCTTAGAACATAAATATGACAATGGTCTTGCGCAAGTGGCATCATTATCGAAAAGGAAACAATATTTATAGATAGGGAAAACTATTTTCTCGTAAACTTCCTAATAAGGATGCCACAAAGAACTTGCGGTCAGAAATTATTTAGCTCTCAATCAGAAGAGAAGCTGTGTGATCTCAGTTTGTAGCGATAAAAATAATCTCTCTAAGTATCTAAATTACAGTCTGTCGTGTTCTTTGTACTTCCTAGAATACAAAGTCTGCAAAGAGAAAATATGCCAAAAGATTTTTTTAAAAAAATGTTTGAACTCAATATTTGGCGATTCTCCAGATTTCAGTCTTCCCTGAATCCAAAAAAAAAAAAATTTTAAGATATTTATTTCTCTGTTTGTGAATACGAAATCTCAAAGTCGTTTTGAGATGTACATATAAAATCTGACCTCTAGTCTTTACATTAGATTTGAAGATAGTAATACAGTTTTCTGCGAAATTCCTTTATTGGAATTTTCGCTGACTAGCTATCAGAATAGAAGTGAACACGGTGACATGAACATGATGAGAGGAATATGGGTAAACTTTAATTCCCAGATTTGATATTTAAAGTATAGATCAGTATCAAATTCAAACTAAATACTTCTGGAGGTTGTACACCCGTATAATCGCAATAAGTTAAAAATGAAACAACTTAAACACGTTAATGTAAAGATCAAAATGAAATCTGCTATGCATATTTCATTGTATCCTGTCAGAACATCATTTCTTGAACGGCTAATCACCACTTGATGGTGCAAGTTAAATTACATTGTTATTCATTTTAATCGTTTCATTGAATGAGTCACTTTAGTATTGCAAACGATTCAAAAACTTTGTCTCGCATTGATTATATAAAGAAATATCCTTTTTTCTATTTATTTATTTCCTATAATCACGTGCTAAAAATTGCATTTTTGAGTTTTTTATTTGTTGTTTTCATTAACTTATTTTTTTAAATCTGATCCTTTGTAAATGTAATGGCAACGCGTTATTAAAAGCTGATTTTTTGAGATGCTCGTGCAGATGATAAAATTTTCATTTCCTGCCTACGGATTTTTGTTGGCGCCAAAATCCTCATCCTAAAAACAAAATCATGTTCTGACATGATAAAAGAGAAATTTTCTACATAATTTTTCTCATTTAACGAGTATATTTTTAACACATTTTGAGCCAAATCTGTCAAATGGTTAACTGTCTGTCTACCGGTATTCTCATATACAACTAAGCACGATAACTATAAAACATAAACGACAGAAGTATTCGAAAATTTTATGTGTAATCTTGTTATTAAATTTTAATAATGCACCCATTTTTTTAAATGAAAAGGAACAAAAAATAACATATTCAGCTTTTTTTACCATTCTGCAAAGCACAAAATGTTCATGTTAGATTTAAAAATATAATTCTTAGCACTTTCGAACTTCACAGATTTGGTCAAGATTCACAATTGCTCTCAATGTGTGTGGGGGGGAGAGGGAAGATAGCATCTATATGAGGGAGCCTGTCAAAAAGTTCCAATGAGGGTTTTTCTATTAGTCTCCATAATTTTGTCATATCTCTGAGAAAAAAAACCAGACTCTTAGTCGAAAATGAATTCTTCACCATCATTTAAATTGTATAATATTATTATTTGCAGCTTTTACAACCATTGTTTTTTTAACCTTTTTTTATTGAAAATGCTCTGAATTTTTAAAACATTATTCTTTTTAAGGCTTCTAAAGTACATTTGTCATCAAATTAATCAGTTTTTGCATTCATAACTTTGATCAAGAGTCACAATTCAGTGCAATTACGTAAGTTGTTCCATTTTCTCATTATTTTCTCTGATTCAGCAAAACTCTAGATGACTTATTTTCAGTCGCATGTCACAATAAAATGTCTTTTTTGTTAATTACCCATTTCAATTAACAAATCAAATTAATTATATCTAGTCTGTTGTTTTTGTTACTTAGGGCATTTGGCATGAACAAGTCCCCCATAGTTACAGCAGCAGATTTAAGCCGAAAGGAGCGTCTCTTGTTATTGAAATAGTCCCATCTAGGGCGAAGAGCAAGACTTAGCTACACACTCACCACATTTGCTTGCACAGTCTCTTTTTACAGGGGGGCACAGTCACACGTTTCATAGATAGCCCACAGAAGAATAACCATGCCCAAACCGGGACTCGAACCCGAGACTCCCATCATACGAGGAAGACGCGCTACCTCTCTGCCAAAAAGCTGGCAATTATATCTAGTCTATTATATTAATCCCTTTTTCAGTTATTTTAACTCCCAAAAATATTTTAATATACCAAAATATAGCCTTTTAAACGATTAAACTAAATATCGATAAATTAAAATGTAAACAAAACAATTTAATTTTCTTGATTCATTTAAACGAACGATGGATACTTTCAATTTAAGCGGACACCACTAACCTCGATATTAAAACAGTATCGTGACAATAACTTTAAGCCTTTTATTATTTCTAATCTCGTCCTGCCTCATGTATTATAATAATATCGTGCCTTTTCTGCAATTTTTTTGAAAACAAACCGAATAACGGAACTAATCAAGCTGTGAGAAAATAAGAGAAATCCCACTCCAGTTCACAACGAGCCATCCGCCCATTCGGGCTAATTAATAGACATGTCAAAAGGGCAATATGTCCGTCCGGGTCTGAGAGCGAAAGATAGAGACAGAAGAATGTTTATCCACGGTTCCTTGGCCCGAATACTATAAATAACACTTAATGTTTGCTGTCAGTGCTTATTGTTGGGACTCTTCTGGGCCGCCATTAGGAATGACACACTGAAATGAAGAACGCTGGCCTGGATACGCCATAACAAATGAATAAATCTTTGGTCCACAGTTATGTTGCTACAGGATTCGCTGTATGTGTCCTAGGCTCCATTATCAAGTTGAACTTAATAGATTTTAGATATATTCTTTTATCTTTACTATATTAAGTTAATCGTTAAATGAACATTTTAAAGTGTATTATTTGTAACATAATAATTTAAGAATGGAATGCGCTTGCTAAATATTGAAGTGAGATAATTAGATTATTCTTCTTTAAAAGGAAATCCTTAAATTAGGTCATCAAATAAATAAATAAAATTAAATAGAAACTCACTGACTCAGTACAACTGAATAACCTCATTGTAAAGTCAGAACGTCGATGATGGAAGGTTGCAGGTTTTTAAAAGGAGGTCGTATGACATATTTTCACTTTGTAATGAAAAAAAAAAAAAAAAAATACATAACAGAAAAGTCACATACATTCCAAATCATATTTATATTTTTAAACATTACTTGAGAATAATGCACTTTATATGATGATACCGGGTGTCCAAAAAGTTCCCGTACTCCAAATTTTAAAAAATCACTGTCCATGATTTTTTTTCAAGTATATTAAATTTTGCCATTCGAGTAATGAAACCATGGACATGCTTGAAGCTTTTTTCGGCGATCGACTTATCACAAAAAATCTTTGGCCACCTCGATCCCCTGATCTGACCATCCCGGACTTTTTTTTCTGAGGATATATTTAAAGGACAAAGTTTATGAAGGTGATTCTCAAACAAAAGATGATTTGAAAATCGCAATTACCCAAAGGATACAAGAAATCACTCCTAGCATGTTAAGACGCGTTTCGAACTGCGCAAAGGAGTTCAGCTTTGTCTCCAAGAAAGGGGTGGACATTTTGAACATTTATTATAAATGTAAGTTCAGTATTTTTCCTGAGTTATGTTAAAAATGCTTTTTATCATTGGCATAAAAATAATTCTTTTTAAACCTGTTGTTTTTGTAAAATAAATTCACAAATCATCAGTACGGGAACTTTTTGGACACCCTGTACATATGTATCAGTTCAAAAATTATTTCTTATATACATTTCTTCTTTCCATTTGATATAAATTTTGTGAGGTAGAACTATCTCCACTCCAAAGAGGAAACGTATCTCCTTCAGGATATGTTGTACCGAACCTAATGATGGTCCTTAAAATTCAATCTTATTCACCTTTATATGTTACAGCAAAAACCATTATTAAATAAATCGGATTACTGAAATAGATATTAAGGACAGATACTCGTTATAACTATTATAAGGAAAACAACTTTGAGAAGAGGTGAGTTTAAAATTGTTGGATGAAAATACGAAAAGTTGCTGCAAAAGTTCTCCCTATAGCTTTCTCCAATTCGTACACAATCTGAAATATTGCATATGGATCTTCATAGTTATGTGAAAAAAAAAGTTTGCATTTGGATCATTAATCACTGCTTGGTCCAAAATTAAATACATTTACAATTTGAAAAGTTCATTTAACTAATTTGCTACGTTTTGAAGTTATTTCATGCTCGCACTTACAAAAATAGCTAATTCGACTGAAAATGGAGCCTTAATTTTAAGTAAAAATTTAATACATATTTATGATTCTGTTGATTTATTATATATTAAATTTCGTCCATCTACTATCTTGAATTTTCAAATCCTCTTATTCACCTTCACAAGTATTGACTTGTATTCGAGTCGTGCAAAAAGAAGACAAACTCCCTTGCTTCTTTATATCGTTAAAAATTTATTTGAAAAAAATCTGTAGTTTTATTATAAAGATCACATATAAAATTTTAGTTTTCTGGATATTTGTGTGTTTGAATTATTGGATATTGAAACGGAAGAAAAAAGGGTTTAATTAAATAAATATGAAATAAAAAATTAAATTAAATTTTTAATCGTAAAATTCAAGTTATCATGTGAGAATATTATTATTTTATAAGTCTATATTTGTCTTAATTAATTTAACTCATTAACCAGTTTAAACAGGAGTGAAGAAATCACGAGACTTCTCTATCGGTCTCTATATCACCCCCCTCTCTCTCTCTCTTATATATATATATATATATATATATATAGTTTTGGTTCACAACCGATTTTGAGATGAAGTAACAGCTATGATGTCATAGTTCTTCGTCAGTCTTTTAAAACTGCATCTGAAGAATACATAATAATAAAACATTGCTGGTAAAAGCAGGCCAACATTTTAAAAACGCGTCAGCTTTCAAAGAAGCGTTCATAATAATAATACAATATTAGTAAAATCAGGTAAAAATATTTTTTAAGCTGACAAACAAAGTTTTAGTTCTCAATCGATTTTGAGGTGATATATAATAAAAGCCATGAGGTCATAATTCTTTTGCAGCTTTTTAAAACTGTATCTGCTATCCACGAAGCATACATAATAATAAAACATTACTTTCAAAGAAGCATACATAATAATAATAATAATAATAATACAATACTGTTAAAAGCATGTAAAAATATTTTTTACCCATAAATTTCGGATACATCAAAACCTCCCAACTAAAAAAACATCATATTCTCAGATGATAATAGCAATAATAAATTTTGTTTGTTAGTTATAAGGCAAGGAATTCATCAAAATCTCGATGTTGATTATTTTGATGATATAAAACTTTTTTTTTATTTTTCCTTTTCCTCTTTTATTTCATATGAGAGAAAATAAACCTATCTCCAAGAGAACTACATCGGTAAGAAAATGAAGTGCGTTGTTACCATATTATTTATACTTAACTAGCCGCCTTTAGCGACCAGTCGGTTCGCCAGTATTAATGCCGACTAAAGGGTTAAATGAATTCTTTTAATGTAACTTGGTCTCATAATAAGTTTTTCAGCAAAATATTTTTAAGCTTCAAATTTCGATAATCATGTAATTCACTTATACTATTATGTAGGCCTTAATCAGTCCTATCTTTGAACTCCAATTCTCTCTTTGATTTTCTATCAGTGAACGTAAAATTCAGTTTTAAATTAAAGTGGAAATGATGGAAGTGCACTTAATATAAAGAAATTTTTACTCAATCCAAGCATGCCTTTAATAAAACTATGAACTGAAAGCAAAGTAGTCCGACATTGAAGTTTTATGTTCAATACAGAAATTGAAACATTATATATTTTTTATAAGTTATAAGATCTCAAGGAATTATTTAGCAAAAATTTCACCGGTTAATTGAAACCTTCAGTTTTTAATTTTATTTTTAGATGTATGTAAATGCTCTCAATAATAACATTTTTTTAGGTTTATAAACATATATAAAAAAATCATGGTTTAAATTCCTTTGGTCTTATAGATTCCTATTTGTAAAATCTTCTCAATATTTCAACTTCTAAATAAATAAATAAGCATTTCTATCTTCTTTAAATCTGGCTGATTTATTCAGTTCTGAATATTGCAAATTTAGAACAATCATCATTTTCATAATGTAGGCCAATTATTTTAGAGTAACCCTGATTGGCTTCTTTGATATCTTGATAAAGTGATCTAAAATCGTCAGTTTATATCGAATAGTTATATTGAAATTTTCATAGATCGATCAGCTTTGATGATTGATTTAGTTGATTGGAGTGCTACTTTTTTATTTTAAGGACTTATTGTCTCTAGAATATTTTGCTAAATATGATTCACAGAGTAGATGATGTATGTAAAAATTTAATTCATTAGCGTTTTTTCCCTCATTCCACTAATTATATATTTCACAGACAAATTGGTAAGATATTTATGTCTCTCCCCAAAAAATTAAGAAATTAGATGTTGGGCCCCGATTACAGAAGATGCCTTGTAGATGTTAAGCCATATTTGCGTTAAATAAAATTGTTTAATTGGATTAGTAGTATATGTATAGTAAAATATCATAGAAAACGTTTTCATCCATTTATTGTCCAAAAATATCATGATTCATATTTGTTTCATTTTATACAGACAGTTGCCGAAAATGACATTTTTATATGTTTAATTTGGAATGATAGTTGATTTATTTTTTCTCATTTGAGAAGATGATATTGTTTTGGTTGGGAAGTTTTGATGTCTCCGAAATATGCGGGTAAAAATAGTTTTATATGCTTTTACAATATTTTGCGTGAATAATTATTACGTATGCTTGTTTGAAAGAAGACGCATTTTCAAATAGCTGACCTGCTTTTACCAGTATAGCTTTAATATTACGTATGCTTCGTTGAAAGCAGTTGCGTTTTTATTTCGCATGATTCATTAAAATGCGAAGATAAATTACAATCACGAAGGCGAATTCTTTGATTTGCACAAAATATCTTCTTCACATAAGTAAAAGTAACAATTCAAAATATGTCTTATTGTTTTAAAAATTAAAAAAAAAAGAATGCAAAAATATTTTACTACTACTGATTATCAATTGCTTTTTGTTCGTCGTTTTTTTGAAATGACGTCACTTTCGAAATTCGTTTAAGATTTCTTGCTTTTAAATAATTAATCTCTCTCTCAGAAGATTATCGTTTGGTGCTTTTCTATAAATTCTTTTTCAGTTTTAACTGTCGCACTTTTGTAATATATTTTTACTTTGTATTTTTATTTATTTTAATTCTTTAATTGAATTAATAATTTTGATATTGCAAACGATCAAGAAAAATTTTCCCTTGCATTTATTGTTTAAATAATATCACATTTCCTATTTATTTCATTTCACATTATCACGTTTTATTTTTGGTAGTAATTAACTTTTTTTTAATCAGAATTTCTGAAAATGTGATGGCAACATTTATTAAAAGCTGATTTTTTTAGATCCTCGAGGAGATAACATTTTATTTTTATTTTATGCGAAATAAATTGTTGAAAAAAATACGATGAAATTAAATGTTTAAAAATTCATTTAAATATAAGTTTTAATTTATGGGTCAAAACATTAGTATCATTGAAATGCTAATTTTTTTAGCTTTAACTTGATTCAAAAATCAATTTTGTGCTGTAATATTTTCGGAAGTTATAGCGAAAAAACGTCAAAATTTGGCTTATTTTTTAATTAATTAAAATGCTAATTAAAAATTCAACAAAAGGGCTCCGAGGTGCACATTCCCGGCACCCAAGGTATACATATACCAAATTTGGTAGCTGTAGGTCGAACGGTCTGGCCTGTACATCGCCAACACACACACACACACACACACACACATTGTGCTTTATTATAAGTAAAGATTAACATTCTTTAGAAATTTATTCCTGAACCCCAACATTATCTCAATCAATTCTTAATCGGATTATCACCAAATCCCGAATTACGAAAACTAATCCAGATTCTTATAACTCTGTATTTGCCTTTTAGGGGAAACAAAACACCTCATACAAGATTCATTAGTTGCCCTAGTCCTCGGTCCAATCAAATAACGCCGGTGATTCATTCGATTGGATACTAATTCAATGAATCGAGCTCAGAACATTCGATGCCGTTGTTCGGAAGGCATCGGAATTACTTAGTAAATTTCCCATTGTGAGAGAATTGTGTTCTATTTTCATGAGGATTCGACAGTAATTCAAAAGATTATCTTAGATTAAATCATCTAACAGCGTTCTGGAAAGAATTTTAGAAGTTTTGGTAAAAGGTTGGATTGAGTAAATGTTTTTAGACATATTCTGGTTCCTTTTTTCCCTTAATCTTCATCATTTTCAATATGCTTGTATTGGTTTAGAGCTGAAGGATTAATTTTAAATTTTCTTTAACAGTTTCTTTGAATAAAAAGATTACCATATTTAAGCACAGATTCATATAAAATGCACAGTTGCTTCCTAAAATATTGTAATAAAATTTCTACGATTATGAAGGTATGATGATTTCAGAAATCAGTTTAGTAATTTTAGTAAAAATTAAATGAATTCAAAAAAAATTGAATTTTTTTTATTTGATGCACATTTATTTGATTCCTAATTTATCGTAAAGGATCGTTATAAAAAATAGAAAAAAAATGTAGTTCTTCATCCATGCTATTTATAAATTATAACATATGAATTCAATTTTTCAATACGGATTTTTTGTAAATATTTTTCATTATCAATCTTAAATTTCTCATGCTGCCATCTGTAGAGTAACAAATTTTACAAAACCAATAAATTTATTATTCTGATAATAAATTTAGGCAGATAGTAAAAAATTTATTTATAATAGCTTAAATAACATTAACAAACTACAAAAATCGTCTGCAATGACGTAAATATAGAAGCATAAAGTAAATAGATTTAAAAATACCGAAGTCATTTGCAATATATTTACTGTTTTTATCCTTTTCAAAAAGTGAGGCCTTTAACTCTTATTAAGTATGCAAAAATCAAAAATATCTGTTAATTTATTTGCCATATTTGAAGAAATTAGATGGAATATCAGTTTTTTTAATATTTGGCATTATTCGAATATCAAATAAATTATATATTCATTATAAATTAAAATATTCGTTTGTTCATTTGTTTATATTTGTACTGGAATGTTAAGGAAATTTCATTTACTTCAGCTACATTTCGAATTTCTTTTTTTTTTGTTAAAATAAATATGAAATAAGCGCATATTGATAAACAAACTATTCTTTTATTCAATTTAAAAAATTTATTACTTCGAACAGAAATTTGTCAGTCATTGAATTTTTTATTTCTTTACAGAACATTTCATATGCTCGTTTCTTCGTATCTCTCATCAAGTGTAAAAATATTTGTACCAGAAACTACTTGGATTAAACAAAAAATAAAACTTTCATTCTGGCTATAAAATTTGAAATTTTTCTTCGAGTTATTTTCTGTTCAAAGATAATGGATGGGGATTTTAGACTAAAAATTTTCATCTCCACCAGACTCACAGTATTAAAAAGGGAAAACTTAAAATATTTTATAACAAAAAAATTATATCAGCATTTTTTTTATATCCTCAGTTTATTTTCCACTCTTCTGATGCAATCAGCTCCTTAAAGATCATACTCATCATAATCCACACACTGTCATAAAAAGAATGTTAACTGTAACTATTGTTAAATGATATCTAATCGGATGTTTTCGTTGCGTTGTAATGCTACATTATATCTTTTTTTCTGCATGCTTTATACAAGTAATTTTAAATTGGTGTATTTAAACACTGATTATAATTTCATCGGTTGATTTTATTTTGATTGACAGGGTTTGGAAGTCATAATGATTATTATCCAATCTACTCTGCTGTAAACTTTCTCCATATGGTGTAGTTTGTTTTTACGTTATTTTTTCCTTCTGGGGCATTACAGAAATGGTGAATAGTTTGCGGTATAGTGGTTGATTCTTTCCATTCTATTGGAAGCAGAACATTGGCTTCCACTCACCAACGATGGAGCGTATTTCCTACAGGAAGGTCTGTACCGTAACTGGTAACTTACAACAATATAAACTTACAGAAAATGGGCTACTGGCTAAAGTCTATAGTCTCCTACAATATTCTTGAAAGAAAAGTAACCATGCAAGAATATTTTTTTTATAAAACTATTATTTAGGATAATTAATGATTATGTATGAAAAAAATAAAGATATAACTATCTGACAATTCAGAGATAAAATTTAGAGATAACTATCTGACAATTCAGAGATTCTATCTGAAAAAATCAGAGATAAAAATAGATTATTTTAAATAAGAAAAATCTTTAATAGTTTTAAATTTCAATAGAAATAATAATAGTGACAAACTTACTTTTAATCCGGTTTCGTAAAAAAACTTCAGGAAAACCCAAGTATGGTAAAAAATAAAACGGAACACTTACGTTCTGAAAGAAAGAATTGTTCCTAACCACATAGCCCATGAGAATGGAGTTGATGATAGTCTTGCTTTCGTATTTGGTGCTTTATGGTTGACTCTATGGTGATTGATGGCTTAAGAAGTTACTTTTTTTGAATCCGTCTGTTTTAGTAGTTGTTGGCATCGCAGTACGGAATTGAATGTTTAATATTAATATTAATATTGCCAATTCTACTGAAGAAGGAGACCACTAATTCTTTTGGAATGTTTAAGGAGATTGTTTTGAAAACTAAAATGTTTATGGGTACTTTTATTTTTCTAGAAGAAATACCATAAACTCAGAGAGGTGTGAAGCGTAGAGATTCGTTTGAATCTCAAATTAGAATTTTTTTGTCTATTACTATACTTCCTCTATACTAGAAAGAAATAATACTCATATTCCAATTTAAATATTTAATGTACTGTGAGTACAATAGCAGACTTTACTTTAAAATTCAACTTGAATTTATGGAGTTTTTTTTGTACAATCAATTATTTTGCTCACAATTTATCTCTTCGATCTGCCTCTCTGTTTCTTATTTTTTAAAGGTTATTATATTTTCTCTATAATGTGGTGTATACCTGAAAATAAAAATATGGTAGAAGTTAGAAAATCTTGTCCCAGAGACATT
>JAOUZG010011536.1:34594-70560 GCA_026289955.1 Argiope argentata | reverse complement strand
TATATATATATATATATATATATATATATATATATATATATATACAAATTTTCAATTCTTAATAACATACTTTTTATTCCTCCACTCAAGTTCAGTTGATGACACTTATTGTTAGTACAGTTTTTTCAAATATTCATTCATTAAAAATAAAATTAAGGAAGTTTATAATACTTTTTATGTAAACAATTCGATTTCGTACCAATAGGTGGCGCCATGAAAATTCTGCTTAGTTTTTTTTTATTTCTTCTCTTAGCTCGCATTCTTCTTATATATATTTATAAATCTTGTTCAAATGTGCAATCGTTAACAAAATACTTTTTTGTTCATCCACTCAAGTTTAAATATGTTTTTAAAACTTGTAATGGATTTTTTACAAGTTTGTTGAATGCACGTTTTTAGTACATTTTTTTTAAATTTGAAATGTTTTCTAATCTACAGATAAAGTTATTATTTACGGAAACTATACATGGAAAAATTGTTATTACGAAGAATGGCCTTTTGATGAAAAAAAAGTGAACAGTTTTCTGTTTACCGTGTTACATCTGTTTACCGTGAACAGTTTTCACGGTAAACAGATGAAGCATTCTCGGGCAAAAGAAATGTATTGCTGACATGAATGAGATTATTTATAGTTAACCTACTTTGGTGATGAGTTGTTTAGTCTGGAACACTGTTTGTGATTATTTTCAATTAAATCTCTTATTCATTGATTAAGGCTCATTATTCCCACCAAAACAGCTTTTCATTCCTTTAGAGGGTCGATGAAATGAGAACCAACATGTAGGAATGCTAACTAGGAATTGATTTTTTAAAAAAATTATATTACTTGTTAATTATCATGATAATAGAATGATTGACATAATTTCAAAAATATTTTTTTTCTGATTCAAAGGGTGGGTGGAACACAAAGGTTAATTAATTTCTCGACTCCAAATTATTTTATGATCCCCCTACTCTCTTTCTCTTTGTTATATTGACCAAACATATATATGAACGCTAATTAGGGACTGACTTTTTAAAATATATCTGTATATTACTTGTTAATTATGATGATAATAGATTGATTAACATAATTTCAAAAATATTTTTTTCTGATTCAAAGGGAATGTGGAACTCAGAGATTAATTAATTTCTCGACTCCAAATTTTTTATGATTCCTCTACTCTCTTTCTCTTTGTTATATTTACCAAGCATGTAGGAACGCTTACTAAGGATTGACTTTTTTTAAAAAAAATTATATTATTTGTTAGTTATTATGATCATAGATTGATTGAAATAATTTCAAAAATGGCTTCTTTCTGATTCATAGAAGTGTTAGAACACAGAGATTAATTAATTTCTCGACGCCAAATTTTTTATGATTCCCCTATTCTCTTTCTCTTTGTTATTTCATTCCTGAGAATGCAAAAATGTACGGATTAATCTGTTATTTGGTTTTTTGTTGTTATTTTTCATTTTAGATTTTTCTTTTTCATACATTTACATTTCTTAAAAACTCGACAACTAAACCGAATCCAACAAAATCAGGAGAAAGTAAACCTTAAAAAAAAGAAACCGCACACTTTTTCCGCAAGGAATGTAATAAATAGAGTGACTCTCCTACGGGTCAGTGTTGTAATCTGAATAGAATACCAACTGCACTTAAATCTCCCCTGGCTCGCCTCAACACGAATATCGTGCCAATGCACGCCCGGACGGGAAGTTTTCGCCCGCCGGTGAGTAATGAGGGCCATTCCTGGAGGAGATTGGTTTCATGCTCACCCATGTAATTGGGCACTGAGGGGCTCAAATCCGACGCGTACAATCCGACGGCACGCCAGACGGAAAACGATTCCGAGAATGCATCGCATTTAAAGAGCGGGTACTTACATGCTTTTAGAAGTCGATAAAAATAGGTGTGAAGGTAAAAGTGAATGGAAAAAATAGTACGGAATAAATTAGGTTATCAACTTTTGAAGAAAATGCGAACAAAAATTCGAATAAAGGCAGTATAGCATTTTGAAGCGGTAAAAGAAAGGGATATTATAAAATTATAAATATATTATAAAATTAATATATTTTTTAAGATTATTTAAAAGTTATGAATATTGGAAGTTTTTAACCTTACAATTTTTGCTATGTGAGAACGCGAAGTTTGTTGCCTTGGTTTCAGATTTTTGAAGACTCATATACGGAGGTAACAACTTTATGGGCCGGTATAGCCTGGTTGATAGAGCGTTGGACTCGTCCTCCTTAGATTACGAGTTCGAAACTCTCAGGCGAAAAAATCTCTGAGTGTGTGGCAGCTGGCGCTCGTTAAATCTGTCGTGGTCACAAAGTCATCCATGTCGAGAGTAATACCACTGGGGGTACTGGCTTAGAGGTGATCGTTCTCAGTCACAGGTCTAAATTACGATCCGTGGATGAATGAATTAAATGAGGCCGGGATAGCTTGGTTGGTAGAGCGTTTGCCTCTTACTCCTTAGGTTGCGAGTTCGAAACTCCCCGGCCAAAAGATTCCCCGAGTGCGTGGCGACTGGTGCTCGTTAAATCTGTTCGTGGTCGCAAAGTTTCCCTGTCGAGAGTAATACTACTGGGGTGTACGAGGTCAGAGGTGATCCTTCTCTGTTCCCGGTCTGAATTGCGATCTGAGATGAGTGAATGAATTTGGATGAATGAAGTCCGCCCCTTAAACAGGGTTGTGACGTGTGTGTAACTAAGTCGTACTCTCGTCCTTAGATGGCGCTACTTGTAAAACAAGAGACGTATATCTCCGGCTTAAAATCTGCTGGTGTATCAACAGGGCTTGTCCATGGTAAGTTCCTGGATAGTGGGTAACTGATTCCTCACCATTTTTTCATATACCAGGGCGGTGAGGACCAACCACTATTCCGGAAGATTCTTATTTCTTTCTTTGAGGCGCCTCTCACTAAGAAAAAAAGAAATGAAGCTAAATCAGTAACATCAGACCTATGCGATCGTTTGTGGACTTTGCAAAGAATTTGATAACTTTTGAGCCAAAAGTAAATGTTATGGGTTTTGTTTAAATATGGTGCTATCTCTATTTGAAATCGAGATCTCGAGATCCTTCTTGAAAATTCCATGCTGTATCGAGGCACTATAAAAGACGAAGAGCTCACATAAGTTGCCAGTTCGGCATGGGCTGTATTGAAAACTTGTTCATCGAGCGTTCTGTTGGGTTAGTAGTGATTTGCTGTTTGTGTGTGTGCTGCTTATTTTTGCAAGTGTTTTAGGTATGTTTCATGTTTCTTTATGGAATAAGACTTCGTTTCGTGCTGTACAGCACATCAAACTTATTTCACCTCTCACAGATAGGACAATTATTGTAAATCTATCATTTTTTTGGTTTTCATTGCATAATTTAACCTTTCACAGCAATGCACACGCCTTTTAGTTCGAAGGTTGGTTGCAAATTTTTCAAATACTTTCTATACCAAGAATAAATAAGGAAAAGTAATGTTATCGCCAAAAAAACCTTTTTGGTGATGAAAAAATTTAATTAAATCTTTTATTCAGAGTGAAAGGAGAGGGAAGATTACAATTATTTTTTTAATATTCACTTAACGTAATTTTCTACATGTTCAAATCCGTAACCGTGATACAAAATGTAAAATTATATTAAATATCAAGAAAGGATGTGTATGAAAAAATAAGGGACGTTTATAAATTAGATGGGAAAATTCTCCTTCGTAATGTATAGAGATTTAAAATAATTTCATATAAAAAGAAACTGAACGAATCAAATATCTTTCATGGACTTTCTTGCATTTTCCTTTTTATATTTTTTAAACATTTACTCTAAGATGAGAATTATAAAAGTCAAATGAAGGCATAGCAAGAACTATAATAATTTTATAAGAAGAAAGATCAAAAAGATTTTTGATAGCAGATAAAAGCCTTGAGTGGTGTTTTTTAAGCAACTATCAACTGAAAATGTTTCTTCTTATCTCTAATGCGCTTGAAATTTTGTATCTTTTTACAATAAAACTCTTAGAAACAGATTTACGTACGCACTTTATTTTGAAGAAGGGAAAGAAAAGGAAGAAAAAAATTGTTGCTATTTCTTGAAGTTTTCAAAAGCAAATACAAAGTAAATTGCAGTTTTGACTTATGCAAAAACTTATATTTATTCAGAAAGTATTCAATAAATCTGAAAATGCGAAAAGGCACACTTAAATTTTGCCATCCTTAAATCTGGCCAAATTTGACGTAAACAAATAAAATGTACAGATATTTTGGCTGTTTCATATAAAATTGATGGGAAAATGTTAAAAAAATATTCGGTAAGTGTTAATTTCTGATGACTTCCTTTATCTATTTTAGATGAAATTGTAAGACTTTTTCAGATACTTTTCTGTGGCATATTTTTCTGTTTTGGAGTTCCTTGTAATAGTAATTTTTTGGACATCAAATGTTTGTAACAGCTGGTGTAATTCTTCACCATTATTTTCCGAGATGTTTGAGATTTTTTGCCTTACACTAAACATAACTTTCTTCTTAAGAAAATGAACATATTTTTTAAAATATGAATTAACTTTTTTCTTTAAAATCAATCCTTCTCTTAATACCTAAATTAAATTCCAAATTTATACACTTAAGCAGATTTATTTCTTTAACCACAAGTAATATAATAAAAGATTAAAATGAAATCTGTTGTGCGTATTTCAATGTATCATGTCGGAACATTACTTCTTGAACGGTCAAGCACCACGTGCTCGTGCGAGTTAAATTATATTTTTATTCATTTTAATTGTTTCATCGAATGAGTCACTTTAATGTATTTCAAATGATAAAAAAGACTTTGTCTTGAATTTTTGGTTAAAAAAATATCCCATTTCCTATTTATTTCATTTCGTATAATCACGTGTTCGAAATGGCATTTTTCTAGGTTTTATTTGATGCAGTCATTAACTTATTATTTTTATTCCTAACTTTTGTAAATGGGATGGCAACGCGTTATTAAAAGCTTATTTTTTGAGATGCTCGTGCAGACAATAACATTTTTATTTTTCGCCTACGGGTTTTTGCCGACGCCGAAAATCTCATCCTAAAAACAACATCATATTCTGACATGATAAAAAAATATTTCTGTTCTACAAGAATAATTTTAAAAATCAAAAATTTTTAAACATCAACTGAGTATAAAGAAATGAATTATGGTATTTTTCTGTTAGCCGGATGTAAGCGAAAAATCGCCAAATAAGGTAGAATTCCGCCAAATTTCTTAGACCGATTTTAAAACAAAAAATCGCCAAATAATGTAGAATTCGGCCGAATTTCTTTGGTGATTTTTCGATGGCGCATAGCTAACGGAAAGGTATTGGAGTTATAAAATAACTATAAAATAGATTTTTTGATAAAAAGTATAAATTTAAATGATATCCATAGTTTGAAAATAAAGACAAATGGAAATAAAAATGTTGAAATTAAAAAAATATTTAGTCAGAGAAAGCAATCAATGAAATTTATGAGCTCATGCATACCTTCGAAGTAAAAATGAAAACGATACTTTTCTGTTAACCGGGTGCAAGCGAGAAATAGTCAAAAAAAATTGGTGGAATTCTACATTAGTTGGCGAACTTTTCGCTTTCGTCCGGCTAACAGAAAAGTGCCATGAAAATATCTAAATCGAACTTTTTGTGACGATAAGTAACGGTAATAAAAATAGGAAAATGGTACTTTTTCGTTAACAGGGCGCAAGCGTAAAAACGCCAAAGAAATTTGGCTGAATTCTACATTTTTTGGCGATTTTCGCTTGCGCCCGGCTATATTTGTGACATATTTGGTATTGCTAAGTCAGGTTGTTGTACCGCTAGGGCGCCAACACAGACATAAAGACATACATCTGTGGTGAATACTTTATAAGCCAGATAACATCCATCGGGGCGAAGTGCACTTTTGGTGTAACGGACATGTAACTCGGCTGCGAACCATAAGATCGGTAGTTCGGTCCTAAGGCAATCTGCACCAAAATGTGTCCCGCGAGCTTGAATAAACAGCCTTCGTACACAGCTTCGTACATCTACCGTGGAGCCATCTACCCTTAGTAAAAGTCGTCAAACTCACTTGACGCAACAACTCATACACTCTCGCCATACGCTTGACTCAAACAACAGCCAACATCATCACCAACTCCCACCGACTCATTAGTGGGAGAGTATGTGGTGTATACTTTATAATCCAGATAACATCCCTCGGACCGAAAGGCTTTTCTGGTCTAAAGGACATGCTACTCAGCTACGAACCATAAGATTGGGAGTTTGATCCTAGGGCATCAACGCCAAAATGGTGCCGTATTAACATCACATCCTCCCATGTTATTTTCAGAAATAGTTAATTAATAGTATTAAATAGTGTTTATAAAGAAATTACTCATTTGGTTATTATTTCAATAGAAATCATATATTGCATATAACTATAGCTTAAAAATATTTCACGAAAAAATTAAATTTATTTGCACACTGAAAAGGCCAGTTTATACTAAAATCACAAAATAACTTCGATTCGATATCAAAGCTTACTACTTTTAATATAATAAATCTCTAATCAAAAGGCAACTCCAAAGTAATGTTCTAAAATATTCAATTACACGTAACCAGGGACTCCAAGGAGACTGTATTTACGTTAACGAAATTCATTCCTTAATGGCCATTCTCTCTTAAGTTTCCGAACTGCTAATTAAAATTCTTGGAAGACTGGCCTGAACTTTTATAGGGAAAATTCCACGCTGGAGGCTATGAAATATGAAATAAGCTCGTGTACGTTGTGTTTTCCTCCCAGCAGAGGAGTGTTATCAATTGACTGGAATTATTGATTTATAAATTAAATTCTTTCTCCTTAAAATGAGCTCTCCAAACGTATTAAAATTTTATTAGTCTTTTAATTATGGCGTTTGCACTTTTTACGAGATGCTCAGTTGAATTTTGTTGCAGATCTTGCTTTTCTTTATGGTCTTAATAAACCGTTTGTATGCTGATAATGTCGTGTCGAGTTTCAAAAATGTCTCTTGGGTTCTTAAGAGGAAAGCAAATAAATAAATCGTTTGGTGCATTAAAGGGAATTCCAGTTAAAAAGAAAATGGCAATTTGGTGTTAATTATTGGCAATCGGCATTTTATTTCAATTTTCTCAGATGTCATTTATGATAACCACCTTTTAAAATGTAATTCAGCTGCATTTTTTAAGATTAGTTTCGTAGTTTTGAGAAAGTTTTATTGAATTATATCATTAATAAGGATTCATTTTTGTTAACATACCAGCTTATCGAATACTAGTTACGTTTGACGAACAATTGGTTCACTTGGATTCATAGTTGCTAAGAATTTTAATCAAATATTTTGTGTAATTTAATTTCCTTCAACAAAACATTGATAAATTATAGGTTTTGATAAGTATTTAAATCACTTTATTTTAAAGGTATTTCATATTTCTATTCATTGTGCTATATTTCCCAAACTTTTTATCGATATATTTGTGTTTCCTGTTAAATAGATGCATTTTGTAAAAAAATTCAACTTTTCTTATTATTAAATTTAAATCTAAATTGTAACTAGAATAAAATTTAATAACAGTTATTAGAAAATTGTCTTTGAAAAAATTCACTCAATATGGAAAACTAATATGCTTCATACTCTCATTTTAAAAGTTAAAAAATTAAAATGAATTATTTATACCTATAAAGGCAGTGATTTTAATTTTGATTTTATAAATATTATAATTCAAATAGTATTAGTAGAAATAGTAGTTTATAAATGCTATATTTCCAAATTTTTAAAATTTAAATAAACAAAAATTGATGTATTATCTTATGAATATAATAGCAGTTCTATGTCAAATGTTGATTTTAAAGAATAAAAAAAGAATTCCCCAAATATATACTTTTTTTCTTATACATACTTTTAAATAAATATATATACTTATAAGTATATACTTTTATAATATATATCTTATATATACTTATAAATATATACTTTTCCTTTTTTTATGTATTGGGGAAAATATCTCAGTATTTATAGCATTCACGGCTTTACTGAAAGTTAAATTTTATTTGGAAGTGGAGGAGGGAATATATAGAACATTTAATAGAGACTCTTTTCAAAACAAGTTTTAATTTAGTTATTTGGTATAATATAGCTAGCGTGCCTATTGTGCCGTAAAACCCAAAACTAAAACAGCTCAATTAATCTTTTAACGCTTTTAATTTTTTTTATTATATTTTAGACAGGCTAAAATTGACTCTAATTCTATCCTTTCTAAAATATATTCTAAATGTATTCGAGAATGTATTGATTAGATCTAATTCTTGCGTAGTATGATTAAATATATTTTTAATCACTAACCAAAAAACATCTACCCAACTTTTTATGTCGTCCATCATACCAAGACTTTCTTATTCTTCTGATTTAATTTTCTTATGCTTTAATCCGTTTTTAGTACAGTAGAACCAAATAATCAGTTTAATGATCCTAGTGCGATAAAACTCAAGACTAAAAAAAACAAAACTAGTGCATTCTTTGATCATTAGCAGGAAGTGAAGTCTGCAATAAGCATTTTGTTGAATGAATCTTATGTCATTAGGCGCATTTTTTTATTTAAATGACAAAAGGAGCAAACAGTTATGTGACAGCAAAGCGAAATTAATACGAAAAAGAAATATGTATAATTTTCTCTTCCAATCTTTTTACTTTCTCGTGGACGTAGTATAAAGAAAGTATAGTAATTGTCAAAGAATCCGAAATTGAGATTTTTGATGATTCTCCATGTTCCAGATTTCTCTAAGTTATCAAAAAACGTTTTTAAAAAATTTTCTGTCTCTCTGTGACAAAGATAGCTCATAAACGCTTTTATCTAGATCTAGACGCTCTTTATCAAAATTTGTAGATGCCCTTCAAATTTTGAACGAAATTCTCTCTGAAAAGACATATGTCTCTCGGAGTTTTTAATGCAATTAAACTATAAAAGGAAGAGAATCAGATTCGACTCACGGAATTAACATCTATAGTTCAGGCATTCTATCAAAATTTCCTCCAAATTCAACAGGAGCTTCACAGTCTGTTGTTCTATATTTTTAGAAACACTTACGATAGGTAATTTATAAACACAGTGACTTTGATGTATCAAATTTGGTTTTCGATGTTTTGACTACAAGTGGATATTGAGCCAAAATTTTATTTCATTTGGTTAAGAAAAATACATCAAAATACAAATCCAATTTTCGTATTCAATAAATGTAGGTGAATTAATCGCTAAAAAAATATTAAAATGAAATCTGCTATGCATATTTCAATGTATCATGACAGAACATCATTTCTTGAACGGCCAAGCACCCCGTGCTCGTGCGAGTTAAATTATATTTTTATTCGTTTTAATTGTTCCATCGAATGAGTCACTCTAGTATTGCAAACGATCACAAAAAACTTTGTCTCGCATTGATTGTTTTAAAAAAATATCCCATTTCCTATTTATTACATTTCACATAATCGCGTGCTCAAAATGACATTTTTCTAGATTTTATCTGCTGTAATCTTTAACTTATTTTTTTAAATCATAGATTTTGTAAATGCAATAGCAGCGCATTATTAAAAGCTGATTTTTTTGAGATGCTCGTGCAGATAATAAAATTTTTATTTTTCGCCTACGGGTTTTTGTTCACGCATCAAAACCTCATTCCTAGAACGATATTGTGTTCTGGCATGATGATAAGGCCAAGGATACGATGGATTCAGTAAAAGTACTGAATTCACGTTAAAGATGAATAAGTCTAAATTATTGTGCTCCAGTATCATGTAAGGCGTTCTCTGGGATAAAAATATTTATTGGAATGTATTAGTGGATGTACTGATGAGATAGCTCAAGCTGGTTATAGTGATTTGTAATGCATAATTTTTAAACTACAATCATATTTAATTTCCAATCTTCTTAAAGTTTATTAAAAAAATTATCCTTTCGTTCAAACAATATCTGATTTTAATGATCTTCTTCCGTCTATTAGCAAAAATAGCTTGATTATCATTTTAATTTGATACAGTTATGTGCTTTGGATACTTTTTTGTTAGCTGGGCGCTATCGAAAAGTTTCCAAAAAAATTGGCCAGATTCTACTTTATTTGGTGATTTTTATCTTTAAAATCGATGTAAGAAATTTGGCAGAATTCTACATTATTTGGTGTTTTTTGCTGGCTCCCGATTAACGGAAAAGTGTGGTTTTTTTTAATATTTTTACTAATACTCTGCTGTCCAAGATAACCTTAATCCTCATTTAAACAATTTATTCATTTGTAAAAATAAATAACTTTTTAAATAAGAAACAAATTAGCAAAGTTTCTAATAAGCGATAAAAAAAACGCTCTTGGAAATTCTTTGGGCACATTTATTTACATTTTTACTGTACAATCTGTATCATATAAAAGGTATTACAAAGAGAATGCATGTATTATATTCAGTAAAAAATTTGCCGTCAAATGGGTTCTGGATTTCGGATCACGGTTGTCCGATCGTACGGTTTTGGCTTTGGCCATTGATCCGTGGTGAGAGCGGATCTGATGTATTTTAACTCCGTTAGACTCAAATCTCCTTCCGGAAGCGTAGTGCAGAAGTTTTTAGACGGGATAATAGTTTAGGTCTCATCATGGTCTTCTGACCGCTGTTAAATGTAACAAGATTCTTCCCAAAACATCCTTAGTGTTGCTTTCAAACGGGCGTTGATGTAAATGAAGGGAATTTTGGAATAATGTATGTCAACAAGTCCGTGTTACAATAATTCGTTAACGCAGCAAGTTATAGACAATAAATTTTGGTTATATGTCATTATTCAAAATCACATTAAACTTTCTGTTAAATCTGGACTCGACCCTTCATTGGAAGTCTATGTGTTAGTCCTTCCGTCCATATATATAGGAATAAAGGTATTTTTATCGTTTGATGTGAAAATTGTTGTCAGAATTTAAAAACTATTAAAAATAAACAAATCCTACGATTCCATTATCGATTGACGTTGTCGACATTTTTTTTCAAATAGTATAGCCAGTTTAATGTATCTTGCAGCTGATAATGATAGATGTTGTTGTTACTTATAACACTTGCCATGGACAAGCCCCGCTGATACAGCAGCAGATTTTAAGCCGGAAATGTACGTCTCTCGTTTTACAAGTAGCGCCATCTAGGGCCAAGAGTACGACTTAGCTACACACGCGTCACAATCCTTTTTAGGGGGCGGACTACATTCATGCAAATTCATTCATACATCTCAGACCGTAATTTAGACCTGGAACAAGGAACGATCACCCCTGGCCTAGTAACCCCAGTGATATTACTCTCGATATGGAGGACTTTGCGACCACGAACGAGCGCCAATCGCCACACAATCGGGGATTCTTTTGGCCGGTGAGCTTCGAACCCGTAACCTAAGGATTATGAGTCCAACGCTCTACCAACCAGGCCATTCCGGCCCAATGATAGTTAACCCAAGAAGTGTTTATTCGCGATAAATAGAAGTATTTTTATCAAGAGCATCATAATTGATATCTGAACACATTTAAAATCTTATCTCTCCTGAGTAAGACTTCCTAAATTCTAATAAAGATACATATTTTGGCCTCCACCCCTCATGAAAGGCTAGCGTTTGCGCTCGAAAAGATTAAATCCCTCTTTTTACCACATTAAACCTTAATATCAAGAACTTCTCAATCTGTGAACACCCTCTCGTTTCTAAATCCATTTACCAAAATACATATACGCCTCTTCTAAGGATTTAATCAAATTTTCAGATTTAATCTTAAGTCGCTCTGAAGAGAGCCTCTTCAGCTTCCAGACCAGGGGCTGCTGAAATCCAATTCCTATTAGAAGCACTTAGTCCCTTTTATTACCACCTTTTTTCTCTCCGCTGGGTGCCAAAATCCTCACCAGTGGCTACTTTCATCGAAGCCCTTGAAGCGGATAACGGCGCCTTAAAATTTGAGGAGTTTCAACGACCCCGAAAAGGAAGAAGGGGGTGACGATTAAATCTTCAGCGGCCGTGCTCGCTAAGAAATTCTGGTGATGTTTGTGGATCCTGTATCGATCGTTGCCAGAATCAAGGTACAGATTTAATGTAAGTGATGTTTGGAAAGAGAGAGTTGATTGGTTTTCCCCGGAACGCCGATTATGGCAGAAGATGATATTGCTCGATTGCTTATTAGAAGTCCAATCATTCCTTTCGTGGCCCTGGATGTGGCGGTGAATCGTGCAATTGAAGAGATATTGGATGAAAGGAGTATCATCCGATACTGGTCGAAGATATAATCGGAGCGGATGATAAACCGAGGGAAAGTCACAGCAGGAAGTTACAGAACTTTTGATCGGTTCGGTACTCAAGTCAGAACGTATCGCTGAAGAATGCATTTTAAATTATCTTTGAAATTACTTACTTTTAAGGGGAGGGATATTAATTTTTGATATGAAGCAATAAATTTATTTTTACTTTTATTCACAGTGCTTTGATTGCATTGGTATTTTGAAGTGTTTTTTGAATTTTGTGTAAATAGGATGTAAAATCTAATAGGATGTAAATCTAAGAATGTAAATATTGTAAATATTGGTAAATAGTTTAATTGTATAAAAGTAATTGCAATGTAATCGCGCGTCGGCGAGAAAAAATATTTCTAAGGGGATTTACAACAGAAGATCGAAAAAATTGACTAATTTGGTGATGTAGGTGTGTTGGCAACATATTGAGGTCACTAATGATTTTTTACTGCAAGCTAAAATGTATGGTTTGAAGCTGAGAAATAAAGACTTATTCCTAGAGAATATTGGAAAAAGCTCCACGCTTGTCCAGAGCAAGAACATGGTTTCTGTGTTTACCCCGCCCACTTTAGTGGAACGATATTTAAGGCGCGGCATAAAGAGGATAATCAGATCGGGGTTTTTTAAGGACTAAATATTGTAAATATTTGTAAATAGTTTAACTGCGTAAAATTAATCGTATTGGAATCGCGCGTCAGCGAGAAAAAACCTTTTTAAAGGGATTTACAACAGAAGATCGAAAAATTTAACTAATTTGGTGATGTAGGTGAGTTTGCAACATATTGAGGTAACTAACGTTTTTTACTACAATCTAAAATGTGTGGTAGAAGCTAAGAAATAAATATTTGTTCCTAGAGAATATTGGAGAAAGTTCCACTCTTGGTTCCCACGGTTTCTGTGTTTACCCCGTCCACTTTAGTGGAACGCTATTTAAGGCGAGGCATAAAGAGGAGAATCAGATTAGTTCGGAGAACAAGTTGCTTTAGTTGGCTTAACTTGACAGACCTTATTTTTTTTTCTTTTTGACTCTCGTTCTATAAATTCGCTGTTTTCTGAAATTAGTAGATTAAATACGGTTAATACGCTGCATATTTGTAACTTGTGTTGCGTATATTTAGTACATTTTTTCCTCTACAATAAAATCTGCATCTTCACATCGTTTTTCTGAAAATTTTCGTAACAAGGGTTTAATCATTATTTTGATAATAACTGAAGTATAAAGGGTGCATTAGATGGATTCAGCACATGCGCACTACGCTCCAATGCCACCCCGTTTTTATTCTTAAGATATGAAAAAGGATTCCCAAGTTAAATTGAGTTAATGTACTTTAGACATAGATATACATTGATTCAATTCATATGAAATCAGGTTTGATTTTATTTGATTCGATTTAGTGTAATTTAATGGTACAAAATTCATTCTTGACTATGTTGCGCCAAAAGTATGGTACGAATTAAAATTTTGTTTTATAAATTGTTAGATAAAATCTTATTTGTCATGACTTGGAAGCGTTTATGATATACCGTAAAAAAAAGAAAACTTTAAAAATTAATTATTTTAAAATTAGATCAAATCTTTAAAAATGATCATTTTTAAGACAATAAAAAGTTGTGGGTGAGTACCTTTGTGAAGAATGTTTTTTAAAATGCTACGAGAGGAATGAAAGTACTAGATGAATTCCGAAAAAAAATATGGACAATCAATTATAGTGTGTTGAACTGCCAATTAGCGTTGGCATTCTATGCATTGAGGAATAGCTTCTCCCAACAACAAATACATGTGCTGAGTAGAGTGTGGCCTGCTTTTAATCGACTAAGAGTTGTATTACGCTTACTACTAGGTAAGCTGGGACAACGATTAATAATTTATCTAATTGAATAAAGCTTATTTGTATTCACTTTACCATTTTGAGTGGAGGTATCTTGTAGCGTATTTTTTGATATCATTGACAGGGACAGGACAGTTTAAATTAGTAGCGGCAGATTTCTCTTAATTGTCAACCAACTATTTCGATCAGAGGGGGAACACACCAAAATAGAATACAGGATCTTCAAGACGATCGTGCAATTCGAGAATTTTAAAGGCTAATGGATGACTTAAATGATTAAGCGATGTGAGAGACTTGAAAAAAAATGAATACGAATAAGTTATATAATTATATCTTTTATTATGGAATCAGGATCTATTAATCAACAATAACTTCACGTTTTATATAACATCATTTTCTTCAGTAAAATATTCAGGGAGTTCCAAAAGCAAAGTGATATAGCGTATATTCCATGTGTTATATGACCATAAATTTATTGTATTAAACTATTTTAAAGTTATACTTTAGTTTAGTTATATTAACGTACCGTTGCAAAGCAACATTAAGGCTATTTTGTGAAGGACCTCATAATTTTGAACTTTGGTCAGATGACAAGGACGACACCTGAGCTGATACCTCCATCTCCACACAACACCAACGGGAGAACTTTTGGCCATGATAGATTCAAGGTGCAACTGACTCCCCCCCCCCCCTCCCTTGATCATCGGTGAAATCGGATCTATAACTTGAAACCCTTCAGTTCACGAATCGAGACCGTACCACCAGCCAATTATTTAAAAATAAATAAATAAAGGCGATCTGTATCTAGGCAACAATTTTTTATTTAGTTGCATTGGTTCTTAAGGTGCTAAGGCAATGGACATATGCCAATAGTCAAATACTAAAGTCAACTTTCTTCTTTAAATATGGATTAGCATTCCAAATCTAGTTTGATGTTATGCATTTTACATTTCGATATGAATTCTTTTAATTCATATGAAATCAGGATCAATTAATTAGCGGAGCAGCTCATTTTATATGGCATCTTCCCCTTGTGCAATATTTTTCAAAGAATTCCTAAAGTAAAATGGAATAGCATGTATTGGGAATTCGAACCCTCCAGCCGAAGACTCTCCGTGTGTGTGATTGCTGACGCAAATTAAATCTGTTGTAGTCACAAAGTTTGCCATGTTGATAGTAACAATACTGGGGGTACTGCGTCAGAGATGGTAGTTCTCCGTTCCTAAACTAAATTACGATCTGTAAATGAATGAATGACGCGTATGAATGAATTCCGCCTCGTAAAAAGGATTTGTGACGTGTTTGAGTCAAACTTCTGCCCTTCGGGGCTCAAAAGTCCGTACCCTCAAATGTTACTGCACCCCTCCTTCCGTTGTAAAGAGGAGCCTGAGAACAACAACAATAGCAAGCATTCAATCGTTATGAGACCTTTTATTTACAGTATATAGTCTATTTTAAAGAGCCTTCAGACCCTCAGTCAGACCCTCCTGAGGGCACATGAATAATAAATACTGAATTACCAGACCCTCACAGCCGAAACTCTGGCGGGAACTGTGACTGCGTCCTAAGGGCCATCACCGTTAACGGTTCAACCCTTCCTTTGGGTTGGGAGATCGATGGGAGGAGCCAGACACTCAACTTTTCTGTACCCGTCAGGATGGCGAGAGTCAGCCACCATGCCAGAAGCTCCTCATCCTCAAATTCCCGTTCCCCCAAGAGGGGGGTATTTTAAGGAAAAATAGATACAAGCAATCTGTCTCTAAGCAAGGATTTTTTATTCAATGGAAGAGTTTCTTTAATCACTAATGCAATGGGCATTCCTCAATAATCAAGCACTGGGTATAGAATAATGCAACTTTATAATCAATCTTATTCAAAATTAATTTAATTTGTAACTGTTCAATTCAATTTATTTAATTTGAACTTGTGAAATCATAATTTGAAATACAGCAGCAATGAATCGGGTTCGAGTCCCAGTTAGGGCATGGTTGTTCTTCTGTTTTCTATCTGTGAGGCGTATGAATGTGCCCCCATGTAAAAGGGGGCTGAATGTGATGAGTGAGTAGCAAAAGTCGTACACTTGGCCCTAGTTGGCGTTACTTCAAACAAGAAACATTTATTTCGACTTAAAGCTACTGATGATCAGCGGGCTTGTCCGTGGCAAGTGCCATTAGTAACAATAACAACAACAACAAGCGTCGAAATATTCAACCGCACAACTTTGAAATTTAAAAATATTTTAGAACTCCATAAATTCCTGAATAAAGAAACATCGATTTTTTTTTACTGTTTTTCTGCCAACGTCCATGCAACATATCAAGAACGCAGCATTGATTATAGAAATTTGGCTTTTTTGGGTCTCCCTCCACAATTGTAAAGCCGCGACAAAGTTTAAACCATTCCTTTAAAAGAAAGTGGTATCCTTCTTGTTCTATTTCCTCCTTTTTTTTTCCTTAAAGAAAGCCACTGTTCTTCTTTTCTCTATCCTTCCTGTAATGGAAATCGAATAAAGGGGGAAAGTCTGGACAGGAAAAGTATCTCTTTCGCATCATGAATCGGTTTAAAGTATGACAATGATCTACAATTTTATGTAAGGAGAGAACGTATGACACATAATTTCAACTATCTGTATTGTAATGGTTTTGAAGCGTCTAACTCTTGATGTCATCCAGGCAATATTTCTTTTCAGGTTCCGGTCCCCACGATTGTCTTTCGGCAGATCCAAAAGCATCGAAAATGACAGCTGACACGGCATAAACGGCAGCTGTGATGTAAAACACAGAGTTCCAGTTTGCAACCGTCACCTGAAAAGTTAAGGATTGTTTTTATTTGTTAATTTCTTGGTATAAAGCGAATTGAAAACCACCAGTAATGGTCTTCTTAAAATCTTTTCACATACCTTCAAATAAAAATCGGTCATATTTCATAAAATGGCGATAACTATGCTAAAACTACTTTTTTGCACATAAAGGGAAATCGTGGATCATGCCTTGCAGTTATTTTAAGGTTCCATTTAAAGTAATGCTAGAACTAGGACAGATCCATAGTTGGCACCCCTTCTTCAAATTTCCACACCACACCAGTGGGAAGACGTTTGGCCCCGATGGACTTAACCTCCAGTGAAAGTATCGAACACAGATTTTATAAATTTAAAAATACATAACAATGTATTAATCAAGACAATATCTATATCAAACTCATGTTTGAATATTGAGCTTGATAAAATCAAAATATTTCTTGGCAAAGTTAATAATTATGTTCTTTATCAATTTTGCTTACACACTCAGTTCTTTATCAATTAAAATTAATCCCCACATAGATGTATTTAATTGCATATTTAATCATTTAAATATTTATTACTTTATATTAGTTACAACTGTGATACGAATAATCAGAATTTGACGAGAAAATTATTATTTAACTCAATTAAATATGAAAGAAGATAAGTAAATATTTTTTAAGGAAAGAAATTTACCCCATTTTGTAGAAATAATCCTACGATGATAGGACCGAGAATTCCATTGATATTGGAAATAGCATTCGTTATTCCATAGAGAGTTCCTAAAATAAATAAATAAAAATAGTTTTAAAAATATCTTCTTATTCCCTTTGAAAGAAAAACAATATATAAAGATTTATCTATTAATATTTTAGGGATTTTATCTTGGCCTTTTTTCTGTAATTTTTTAATCTTAATTCTCTTTGTTATGTTATGTTAATCTATTTCATCAAAAAAGAAAAAGATTAATTTTTGTCCAATTAAAAATAAATACACTCTAAAAAATTATTATTTTCTCTGGGAAATATTTAATTCAGATGTATATAGTTTTGAAATAATAATGTAAAGATAATAAGAAAACGAATATAAGAAAAACTTTTTAAAAAAATATCGAAGAAATAAAGTTTTTTAATTGTAAATTAATTATATTTTAAAATTAAATTTTATATACTTAATTATTTCATTTTTATTTCATGTATATCCAATTTTTATTCAGTAATTTAATTAGAAGTCAAGAAAAATGTTCATTATATTCGTCTAGAAAATTCATTTAATTAAAATTAATAAGTGTGTGTTTATGTGTCTTTGTCTTCGCATTGAACAAAAAAATTATTCATTATAGAACCACAGGAATTTTACGATACTTTTGAAAGTAAGTATGAGAACCTCAAGACGGTTTTTTTTTTGGATTAAAATGTTAATTCATCGGCAAATAAGCAAAATTTAATGTTTTATAGCGATAATTTTCGAATGCAGCACAAAAAATAATTTTAACATCATTTTAAAATTAAAAAAAATCTTTCTAATGACATTTATTATTTTTTAATAATTGTTTTTGAAAAAAAGAGTGTTCCAGTTAGATTTGTTATTTGGAAGACATAAAAAAATTCTCAAAGAACTGTACCTTTATGACCCATAATTTTTGAGAAAATGCGTGAGAAAAGGTATGATGCCATATCCGGTTAAAAAAAAACTTTTATTCGACCTCTGAATTGGACTTCTGAGTCCTGTTTCATGGCTACCCTAATCTCCAGACCTGAACCCTTTAGATATGGCCCTCTTCCAATTTGTACATGTAGAGGAATTGGTGTATCGCGACTCAATTATTTCAGAAACGGACTTAGTCCATTCGTCTTCACAGTGCGTTCACTTTTGTCGACCCTACGATTCTAGAACGTGTGCAGTCAACCCCTGCACAGCACCCGCATGCATGCCTTTATATGCGTGAGGAACATTTCAAACATCTTCCTATTTAAAATTACGCAAATACTGATGTTTATGTTTTGAACAAAGGTGTTTTTTTTAATTGGATATGGCATCATACCTTTTCTCTCGCGATTTTCCGAAAACTATGGATCGTAGAGGTAGAGTTCTTTAGGCATTTTTTACGTCTTCCAAATAACGAAACTGGCTTTGCAGAGTTTATCGGTCTTTCTGGGACACCCTGTATATGCATAATTAATTCTTAAAAAAGAAGCTATTTTCCCCGAAAATAAACTTTCAGAGAAAAATTGCAATACAATAAAAAAAGAACACTAGATACTTCCAACTTTCTAATCACTTTCTCTCGTTCTTATCATGTTCTTTTAGAATGCCGATATTTTAATGCTCGGCGTTTGTTTTACTTCAAGACAACTGCAGTGACATTGCCTTTGTTGATGGGCAGGAATCCGCAAGAGAATCTTTTTATCTTTTTGAAATCCATTGGTTTTTATTCCTTAATTTGAACTCACTATTATGACTTAATTTGACTTTTTGTGGTTTTTATGGTTTTACCATCGGGGGGTTTTTTTGTCGCTTTTATAGAATCATAATTTGTTGGACTTTGAAATAGAGAAAAACTAGGTTGGCGCAGTATAACCGTCTTATTGGTTCTTGTGCCAAAACCCTTCAAACTAACCAATCTCATTCTTACCCCTTTCTAATCAATTCATCATCAACCATTTAATATCGTAAATTTCCCTTACCATTTTTGTTTTCTAAACTGCAATTGTTTTTATTCAACAATTTTAAAATAGATATGAAGTGGTTGAAAAAATCCAGGAGTTACTAATAAAATAATGCTGAAGATTTATTAAAGAAAAATGCAAACTTACCTGCGAAATCCGGACTCATGTCTACATGCGTCACGTTGAAACCGGAGTACACAAAACCGTTGAGGGCAAGAGCTAACGACAGGAGACCCACTATCAAATATGGCCGACATCCACACCACGTGATACCCAGCAGACAAATGGCCGGTCCGAATAAACCTAAAAAAAGATTAAAATGAAATCTGCTGTGTATATTTCAATGTATCATGTCAAAATATCATTTCTTGAACGGCCAAGCACCGCGTGCTCGTGCAAGTTAAATTATGCTTTTTATTCATTTCAATTGTTTCATTGAATGAGTCACTTTAGCATTGCAAACGATCCCGAAAAAACCCTGTCTCGCATTGATTGTTAACAAAAAATATCTCATTTCCTATTTATTTCATTTCATACAATCACGTGCTCGAAATGACATTTTTCCAGGTTTTATTTGCTGCAGTCATTCACTTATTTTTTTGATCAGAGCTTTTGTAAATGTGATGGCAATGATTATTAAAAGCTGATTTTTCGGGATGCTTGTGCAGATATCGAAATTTCAACTTTTCGTCAACAGGGTTTTTTTTATTCTTTGCCTACGGATTTTTGTATACCTCATTCCCAAAATAACATCATATTCTGACATGATAATAAACAGCATCACTGGGTCTACAAAGTAATTATCTAGCGTGTTTTTGAATTATCGTATGGCTCTAATACTTTTAGGTATCTTTCAGCATCAAAGATATTGTTAATATAGAATCAATAGTCTTTTTCAATTGCTACTATTTGTTCACACTCTCACTGTATATATCTTGTTCAAATTTTCGATCATTAATAAAATACTTTTTATTCCTCCACTCAATATCAAATACATTTTTTGAAACTTTCAAGTTAATTACACTCGATGTTAATACAGTTTTTTCAGATATTAATTAATTAATTTAATTTGATTAATTTTTAATGCTTTAAATAGAGTTTTAGCAGTTTGTAATGAAAATTGAAATCAATATATTGGAGCTCAATCGGTAAAACGGAAGGATTTCGATATTTTTTGCGTGAAAGTAAAGAATGCGAGTTCAGTTTTTGCGAAAGTGAATAACTTTTTGATAAATTATTTATATTAATGGTAATTATTTAATAAAAAAATTACTAAAATGAAATTTTTCTTTGTTTTCTTATGTAAGAATTTAACTTATTTTTTATTATTGACTTATTATTTGTTACTGACTAGCCAACAATCTTACTATAGGTTCAATTCACTTACACATTAACCAATATTAAATGGCCGGTGCAACCTCATATTTTGAATAAACTGCAAATCATTCATAAAACAAATACTGTTACAAATCTGCCATAACTATAAAACAAATACTGTTATATACTGAAATAACAATAAACATTTTTATAGCTTTCGCTTTCTATATTCTTCGCTAATATAATTCTAGTTCGTATATTAAAAGCAAGAAAAGAGGGTTCTCCAGATTATTCTTTTAATATTTCTTAAATACTGCATAATTAATTTAATATTCTTCTCTGTTTGTAATAGAACCCTTCATATTTATTAAAGTTGGTATTTAGTTTTTAGTTTTTATTACTTCTTGAATAATGCATTATTTATTCAATATTATCCTTCTTATTGCTCAAAATGATATTTCCTTTAACATCATTACAGTAAACCTGATCTAAATATATTACATTTGGATATGTTTAATAAAACTTAATTAAAGAATTAGTTTTGGTAAGTTAATTTTTAAATACGAGCATTAATTTTTTCCCGCTCTTATTGTTATTAAGCTTAATCATAAAACAGGTCAAAGAGTGTAATGTAGCTTTAAAATTTTTAGAATTTCTACAGCTCATGTTTATTAGATTTCTGGAAAATTTGGAAATAAATACTGAAATACCCTGTTGCTCAGATATAAATCAACAACTATTACTAGAAATCGCAAGTTAGTTTCAAGTAATAATTTTGGACGATATTAATATTAAATTAAATAGGCATGTCATAGCAGTTATTTTTCTATTGATTGTTAAGAATATTTTAATCGTTGTTTGACGCCTATTTCAATAATGTTGATTTACATTATATCTTTTTTTCCCTCTTACGGAATATTTGGAGACAAGGCAAATTAATTCCGGAGTGTTTCTATTAATATTTTGCAGTTTCATTAATTAAGTAGGTGAAGCGTTGAGTTCAAAGCATCTGTAAAAAAGTCCAAGGAAGTAATCTGAAATTCACATGATGGTTAGTTTATATGTGTTGCCATTCTGCAATTAGTAATAAGTGAGATTACATTACTGTTATATGTAGAGAGAGAAAGAGGGGGGAAATTACGAGCAATTTGTTATTTTTTTCGGCTATATTTTGGCCTTATACTGGTTTATATTTTATATTTATTCCTATTTTAACATTAAACTTTTACAATTTAATCTTTTTCAATTCCTACTATTAGTTCAATATATATCTTGCTCAAATTTTCAATCTTTAATAAAATATTTTATTCATCCACTCAAGTTCAAATAAATTTTTGAAACTTGTAGTGGATAGCAATTGATATTAATATAGTTTTTTTTTAATATTAATTTATTCACTTGGTTGATTTTTTATTAATTAAAAACTAACTTTCGCGCCAAAAATCTTCATTTCCTCACCATCAAGTGAGCAAGTTTTTAGTTTTTTTCCACGCTAATGAGATTATTTAAGATTTTTTCGACCGATTATTTCAAAAGATTCTGTTTATTTCTTTAGTGTCTGATGCTTTTAAAATTAGACATTGTTACTTAATCGATTTTTCGTAATCATTTTGAAATACTTTTGATTTAAAATAAAGCACAATAAAAGAAGGTAAAAATTTCTTATCTGAGTAATGTTACTGCAACTGACGTAGAAAATTGACGCATTTGCTTTACCAAAACTGGCGTTAAAAATTCACGCATGACCAACGTATTCTGAATACTGATAAAGGTATTTTCAACGGATGCAGGCTTTAGTTTTATTAATTGGTTTGCTGCTTTGTTTTATTTCAGGTACACGCTGCAAATAAATGGCTTTTAAATTAGTTGTTTCATATTTTTCATACACAGATTTTTTTTAGATGAAGATTTTTTTAATATTACTTGTTTTACAAAATGTTGCTATCTATTTATGAATACTAGTCTATATCTCAAGAAGAAGCAGTATCGATAAGCATTAATTTTTATTTGAAATATCTGATTATATCAGATATTTGATTATCAATATCAGATATCAAAAATATGAATTGCAGATCATTAGTGATAAAAATGAAAAATTGTTTGTACCTATCGAATTACTTATCTTTCGAATCATTGTGATGTTCATTTTTCCCGATTCCCTTATTCTGTCAACCACATAAGACACCACCCACGCAGCCAAAGCTTGAACTATATACGGCAATGCAGAAAGGAATCCATCCTTAAAAATAAAAATAATCAAGCAAATGTGTAGTGTTATTTACTTACGTAAATTCATGTGCGCATTTTCAAGAAATTATATCATTTTCATGGTTATATGAATATGAAGGCTTTCACTATTGAATTATGGTTGAATAAAGAGGTTTTCTTGTGGTGTGTGTGTGTGTGTGTGTGTGTGTGTGTGTGTGTGGGTGTGGGTGTGTGTGTGTGTGTGTGTGTGTGTGTGTGTGTGTGTGTGTGTGTGTGTGTGTGTGTGTGTGTGTGTGTGTGTGTGTGTGTGTGTGTGTGTGTGCGCTATTACTCTTAAATAACCTGGGATCAGTATGGGATCAAATGGTTATTAATGGGATATCCAATAGTCATAAGCCTTCAAATGAATAAAATGTTTAAAAAAATCAGTGCAATAGTCGGGGTTGGGTGACTCTGTTGGGATTTTAAATTTTAAGAGTATTTGTGAGTTTCTTTCCAAATAAAGGAAAGGCGACTGTAATTATTAATTATAAATCTAAGGACAGTTAGTTTTCGTATGATATAAAAATGGACGGAATCAGATCAAATGTTAGGACTGACTGACTAACAATTCAGTTTTCCTAATAACATTCCCCCAGGCGGGCACTTCAAAATGGAGATGAGATGCTTCCGGCATGGTGGTTAGATCTTGTCAATGGTTGGATTCTTGGGGCACCGAGCCCCGGCAGGGGCTTATCCCCGGTCATGACTAGAGTGCTTCCTCTTGACGTTCATCTCCCTTCGTGGTCAGCTTCAAAGTGGATTGGAACAAGACAAGATGATCGGGTTGCGGTGTTCCTAGCCCCGGGAGGGGCTTAACCCCAGTTATGACGAGGTCTTTAGTGCGTGACGTTCGCTGTTGTTGCGTGGCTGAAGTGGACTGGAATGGAATGGAAGGATTAAGAGGTACCTAGCCCCGACAGGGGCTTACCCTCGGTAACGGTAGTGTGAATAGCGGCCTAGCGTTCATCGGAGGAACATTTATAGTTGCAGTTGGAGAGTAGGGGTGAGTGAGGTGGCGAGAGTCAAGACGGGCTATGATTGGTTATTTAGGGGCGGTGGGCGTGGAGTTATACTCCTAGTAGGTATGACATTAGACTTAGAGCTGTTGGATTCATTAGCGTTACGAAATTAAGATTTAGCTTTAGATCATGAGGGGGGGAGTTAAGTTAGGTTAATTTGGAATACAAGTAAAATTAAAGTAAGATGTTTCGTCTGATTTTAGGATGCGGCGTATATCTGGAAATATTTATGATAGCTTCGTTTTTACTTTTTTCTAAGTCTTCAAAAAATTTTACAGCAAGTTTTTTAATAAATTTTTTCAATGGGGGATATTCTAATGCAAGGGACATGTTATTGCTCGGCATATACCACTGTATTTTACAGATGTTTCTGAGAGGCATGGTGGTTAGATCTTGCCACCCTGGAGGGTATACTAATGGGTAATAGGCTCCTCCCATCGATAACGGGACGTACTTCCTAAGGGTAGGGTCGCACCGCCACCGGTTATGGCTATTAAGATTCAACTACATTTCATGCCAATGTTGCAGTTGCAGCAGTCAGTTTCTTTCAGTTTTATGCTTTACTCCGTCTGCCTTCGGGCGGATCGGAGAGTATGATATGACTATCCTAATTACATTATTTAGATTGATAGTATTTAGATTATTATATATTTTGAGAAAAACATCAGTCAGAAATACAACTGATAAATAGAGGAGGTTTTTCAGGGTGCTTAGAAAAGGTTTCCATCGATAACTTAATGTATTACTAATGGCATACGAACTCATTTTAATGCAGTTGATAAATGCTAAACAGAGTTATTTTAATTAAGTTTGTCATATGAAGAGACTTTATTTAATATTATAATTTAAAAAATTTCTTCATCCTTTGAAAATAAATTATATGGGTCAAATATTTCCAACTATACCCAGTTTTCTAGATTTAAGATTTTTTTTATTTTGAAATATAAATTTTAACTCCTTTACGGTCATTTATAAAATCTTGGCCGTTAAGGCTTATTTCTTGTTTTAATCGTGTGGTTACTCTCAGCTATGACAGCAAGAAAGGGCATACAGTTTTCCAAATTTGAGTATTATGTATAATCCTTTGCACTCCGAAAAATAGTTAGATGCAAAATTATTCACCTAATACAAAGATTTGTTGATTGCCATGAAAAAATAAATATATATAATTCTTTTAAGTCGAATTTCTTTGAAAAATGAATCTACATCTCTTAACCATTATGTAGGCGTTTTTAACAATTAAATTTGAAAAATAAATAAATAAAACGTCAAAATGGTGCACAATCTTGAATGGTAAGTCATCGGTGTGCAAAGGACCAAATATAATATTTTAGTATATATTTTTAGCCATCAAAGCTTTTTTATCTTTCTAGATATGTATTTACTCTTAGCTATCACATAGAATTGCTACTATATCATACTAAGGCCGCAAGCTCTAGAGGTAGAAAGAATTCGAAATCATATTTTGAAAGATGATTTTCAATGTAACTACAGATTTCCTCTTTTAAAGTAATTTAAAAACTATACTCTAAAATGGCAGAAAAAAATCGTAATAATCGGACCGAAATTAAAAAAGCTATATAAAAAATCATTTTAACCTTTTATTCACTCGCGTCCGATCTACAAGGCAAATACAGTCATTGTTAAAAGATTCAAGCTCTAAATTCAAATGAATTTGGACGAAGGTTTTACATCACCCTGAGATTAAAAAATACGTTTTCGGAAAATGTCCGTCTGTCGTCTGTGACAAAAATATCTCAAAAATGATTTTATCTAGAGGTTTATATTTGATTTATGGTCTTTACATAGAATTTTCAGATTTCAATCAAATTATCAGTAAACTCTATTCAAAGGAAGCACTCTGTCCGGCTGTGCATAGATAAGCTAACATGATACGTAGTTACAATTTAAAGACAGACAGACAGATAAAATTCAGTACCCACATTTAACATCTACAGTGCAGACACTAGTCAAATTTTGAGACACATTTAATTACGGTTTAGCCTCCTGTCCGTCTGTATATTCAGAAATAAGTAAACGCCATCAATCGAAGATCCAATGACTTTAATACATCACATGACTGCAATAACAGTTATGTGTTCAAATTTTTGTTTCATTCGATTGGAAAAAACGTATCTAAAACACAAATTAGCTTTCCAGATACTATAAACGGCATACCAGAGATTAATCGCCAAATACCTCGCCAAGGATCACATGACAGATTACGTAAAAATACTCAATTCAGACCAAAAGTAAATATTTCATAACTCTTGTACACCAAAGGCAAGTATGAAGCTCCCTGGGATATCAAATTTATTAAAGAGTGTACGAGAAAGTTTTTGAGAAACCAGTCTTGCTTGAACAGGCTATGATTTAGAAAATGCTAACAGTGCAGGCGTCCTGACATAGAGGTAGTGCGTCTACGTCTTGTTCTAAGCGTTCCGGGCTCAAGTCCCAGTCAGGGCATGGTTGTTTTTCTGTATTCTACCTGTGAGGTGCTTGAGTTTTCCCTACTGTAAAAAGGTGCTGTGCAAGCGAATGTGATGATTAGCAGAAGTCGCAATCTTGGTCCTAGTTAGTGCTACTTGAACTAAGAGACGCGCCCTCGGCTTAAAATCACTGACTGTGTCAGAGAGCTTGTCCATGGCAAGTGCCATAAGAAACAACAGCAAAGTTGGCAGTTGTTTTGAAAACATTTAAGATAGTGATTCCTACAATAACACCACTTTAAGTATTCTTCACTTGAAGTGTAGTTCGAGAGACGAAATTAGAAATACCAAATATAGTAAAATAGATAAGAAGATAATATAGTATACATATAAATCTAACCAGCATGGCCCTGATTTATAAGCGTAAGTGATCGCAAAAAAAGAGTCAATTTTTTAATATAAACTGTGAAAAATTACAATATATGATAACTTACATCTTTAATATCGAAATGCAGGATCCCACTCAGGTAAGTTGGCATTTCTGTTAATAAAATCAGGAAACCAAAATTGTGTCCGAAATGAGTAATAATCAGAGCCCACATGGGAAGTGAGGTGAAAATGTCCTTCCATGGAATATCAGGTCTCTGGAATAGTTTTGTAATCATTAGAATTTGCATCAAACTTCAAAGTTCTCAGTTTGTAATTATAGCTATTTCTGCAACGCTTCACTGAAAAAAATTGCAATGCTGTTTGTTTACTTTCTTTTAAAAATAAAAGAAAAAATATTAAAATTATTTTTAAAAAAATTGAATTCTAAATTTTGGCGAATCTCCATGTTTCAGATAAACACAATAAATCAAAAAAATCTTTGAGTTAGATGGATGGAGTTTTATAGAATATCTCTATCTATCACATCTTAAACAATATACTGGCCGGGATAGTCTGGTTGGTAGGGCGTTGGATTCGCATCCCTTGAGCTGCGAGTTTGAGCCCAATAGTCAAAGACTCTCCTTGTGTATGGTGATGTTACATCTGCCGTGGTCACAAAGTCCTCCCTGTCGGGAGTAATACTACTGGGGGGGTAGTGGTACAGAGGTTATCGTTCTCTGTTCCAGGTCTAAATTAGGATTTGTGGATGCATGAATGAAGGCCGTCCCGTAAAAATGGCTGTGGCGTATGTGTAGCTAAATCACACTTTTGGTCCTAATTCGCCCAACTGAAAAACAAAAGACACTCAATCGGCTTAAATCACTCACAGGACAGTCAGGGGGTTGGTAAAAGACCAAAAGTAACAGCAACAACAAACAAGATCCATCAAAGGAAGTCCCCCCATTCAGTTGTCTGAATACAAGTTAATGCGATAATTACAAAGCGAAGAGAGCTAAATAAATAAAATTCGGTTATAAATATACATTGTAAATATTTTTACAAGCGGGAGAACGCCGCGAAAGCCCATGAAAGGAAAGAGCGATTGGTGACGGTTGACGAAAAGCTCGGCGCCAGGCGGGTTGGTTTGGCAAAAGGAATAGTCTGGTAGCCGCTGGATCGCTCGCAGTGTTTTCCGAAGCTTCGCGTGCTCGCTCATTCGGCTATATAAGGGATGAGTTGCCACAGTTCCTCTCGAAAGAGTAACGACTCGTTGTGTCAAGCGGATTACTTTTCTCGCTTATTATTAGTGATATGTTTTTACGTTTGCTGTTAACGTTGTATTATTGAGCTCGCTTTGATGTACTGTTTGCTGTGCTATACGATATTTGTTTTGAAGTCTGTGTTTATTGTGAGTAAGGCATGTACTTACGCTGTTAGTGACTTTTGACTGCTGGATTGTTTTTATCTGAAGTTTTCCTTTCTCAAGTCATCCTGTAAATAGCTTTAAATAAATTTGTTTGTGATGTTCTCAAGTAAAGTCCACTCAATCCGAACCCGCTTCGCTAAAAACGTAACAATATTTACCAAATATGGAACTAAATTCGTTTCAGGGATGACCATTGGTATGTATTTTGATGAACATATAAAAGAAATAACGCAAAAAACCTATTTAAATGTATTATATTGGTGACTTGGCGAGTTTTTAAGAAAAGTAGATAGTTCTGGAAAATTCCATCATATAAGTTGTTGAACCATTATTAAGCAAGATTGTCTAGAGCCTTCCAGGTTCTTGGTGAAATTTCTAGATTTTCTCGCCAAGTCAGGAATAAATATCACCTCCCGATACACCGTGACGATTAGAGATGACTGGATTGTTTGTCCAGTGCACAGAAGCTGTTATCTGCCTGAGGTATCAGAGACCTCTGCGTTTGGAAGCTGTTTCCTGTCTAATTAGCTGATTTCGAGCTGCGGAATGTAACTCGTATTAACTGTCATTTCCTGAATCTTCTAGAGATTTTCTAGATTAAACGTCTTGTGATTTTCAAGAGATTGTTTGATCGACTCTCAACCTTCACGAAGCGCATACAATAGTAATAATTCTGCGAAGAATCAAAAGATGTAAATAGACAAATACATAGTCTTAAAATGCATATTATTTTGAACTATACTATACTATAAAATTTCTATAAAGAAAAAAAACTATCAAATTTCTTTAAAGAAATAACAGATGTAATACGAATTGAAATGTTAATTAGATTATTTTTTTAAATAAATCTACTTTTATATTTCAAGTAACTGAAATATCTAATTTGGTACTTATGAGTGATAAACTTGCAAATATGTAGAGAGATTTACAATAAATACCCAAACCTTAAATTTTTCACATTCTGCATAGAAAAATATCTAATTGGAACTTCTTTTCTTACAGTTTGTTCGTCATTTCTCTAAAGTGACGTCACGAGATGACCAATTTTTGAACAGTTTATTTTAAATAATTAACATCATTAGATGGTTAACAACAGTTAATATGAAATAATTAATGTCGTTACAAGAATATCGTTTGGTTTTTCGAACTCCTTTTCAATTTAATTATCTCACTCTAGTAATACACAACTCATGTTTATAACTTTAACGACTTTTTTTTATTCTTTATACCGCACTTTTTGATTTTAACGCATTGCTAAGAAACATAAGATTCGTACGAATAATTTTAAAATCATGCTGTATTAGGTTCATTGAATTTTCCAACATATGCAATAGCTTTCAGAAAACTATAATAATCTTGAACTTGTGATCGAATTCTTTTCTATTACTGATTTTTTACTTTAAACTGCCACATAAACAACTCAATTGATTTCACCTAATAAACTAATATACTCATGCTGGAATTATCTAGCACTCATTCGCCTTTAAGAATAATAAAAACTTATCTCTTCAAAATGTCGTCAAATTAGCTGTTTGCAATATTAATGAAACCTCTCAAATAAACCTTTTAGTATTTAAAGAAATTCATAAAACTTTTATCATTTTATAAACAAAATATTATTTTATTTAATCACATCAATATTGTTACGTTTTTAGCGTAGCGGGTACAGATTGAATGGACTTTACTTGAGGACAGCACAGACCAATTTATTTACAGATATTTACAGCTATTTGAGAACGAAAAACTTCAGATAAAATCAATCCAGCAGTCAACAGTCACTTACAGCGTAAATGCAAGCCTTACGCACAATAAACACAGACTGCAAAACAGCTATCGTATAGCACAACAAACAGTAAATCACAGTGAGCTCAATAATACAACGTTAACAGCAAACGTAAACACAGCTCACCAATAACAAGCACGAATAATAATCCGCTATTCCAGCAAGATGCTTCTCTTCCGAGAGGAAACTGCCGAAACTGCGGCAACCCGTCACTTATATAGCCGAGCGAGCTAGCTTCCAAAAGTACTCGGAGCTACATGAACGATACAGCGGCTACCAGGCTATACTTTTCACCAAATCAAAGTTCGAAGCGAAGTTCTTCGTCAGCCGTCGCCAACACTTGTGCAGCGCTTTCCCACTTGTAACAATATTTTATTAAAACCTAACTATGCCTTGCCAAATCATATATATCATATCTGATGAAGAATGAAATCCCATCTTAATGCTTGTTATAAGCTTAATAATGATTTTTCATTTATTAATTTCGTAATAAGAGATAAATTTACTCTAAATAACTTTTTTCGATAAGTAGATTGGCATCAATAAATGTCTATTCCAAATTGTTATTCTTATAAATAGCCATACTTGCCTTTTCTGGTTTGTCGTCTTTATTTTGATTAATGTACAAAAGTTCTTCGTCAGAAATATTCGGATGCTGCTCTGGAGTCTCGTGAATCAGAAAGCACCAGAATACAAACCATATGCAACCAATGGTTCCTGTAAAGGGTCTGTATTATGACTTAAATGTAAAAATCATAACTTTATAAATAGGCTTTTATCATTACTTTGAAAATACACTCATGTCCATAAATTAAGGATAATTCAGAGTCACGTGGAAATCGAACTCTAAAATACATATGTACACGTAAAATGACTACACACGTCTTCAAGGCTCATATGTAAACTACAGGAAGCCACCAGAAGATACCTATAGTACAATGGTGAGAGTTTAAGAGAGTGATACACAATGGTGAGAGTGTAAGAGAGTGATGTATAAGGAATACTGGCTAAAAAAAGTCTTTCAGCTTAATAACCGTATAATTGTGACACAAAGGCACATTTGGCTTTTATTGGCTGTCGGAAATGTGGGAGTACCCAGCTGGAAGCATTTGAGAGTGTATTCTCCAAATTTTGTCAACGATTCCAATGTAATGTGAGTAATGTGAATAGACGTTACATCACAGGTCCCCCCCCACAAGTTGCAACGCCGAATGAGGGCTGGCACTTGGCAATTACTTCCAAAAGAAACAAATGGAGCACAGCATCAGACCTGTCTCGTTAGCTCTCTTCAGCCACTGGAGCCATAATTTCAAGGCCACCTCTATGATTAATAATAAGCCGGAAACAAAAAAATGGTTAGCTGGCCGTTGTCGATCCAGAAGTGTCCGAAGGTCTGACGCAGAAGAATCTTGATACTTAAATAATGTCTTACAGTTCCAGCATTGTTGAGTAATATCAACCGCTTTTGATTGGCATCATAACGAGTTACTGTAAACAAATTGTATGTTACATGTGATACTAATTGCTTATGTTTCCAGGAAATCGGGGTTTTCTTCCTAGTCTATTGTCGTTACTGGCCAATTTTTTCTTCTGCCAGTTATAGAACATAAAGGCACCGGTTATCTTTATCAGACACCTTTGTGAATCATTCACGTCATGTTACAAATCACAGAGTCTAAAGAATAAATGCCGTTGAATGTATTCACTTTCATTTGTTATTATTACATACTCTGTCTTGAACATTGCCCACTTCTGCGAATATCTTGTGCAGTAAACATGTGTGCTTGAGAATTCTGAGGTTTTCTCATAACAAGGATTAACATGATATGCTGGTTTGCAGCAAAGAGGGAGTCCCTTACAATTAGAGATATGAAAAAAAATTTATGCGCATGTATTACTTCATTTTAAAGAATTACAAAATAACAAAATATTCCAGGCGCCTTATATTTAAATTTTCTGTATTATTTTTTCCTTATCCACTATAAATTCATTTGAGACAAAACTGGGTATCAATTTGTATTCCAATTAATTTAAGGATTTTAATTAATTTTGAATTAATTCCAATTAATTTAATGACTGTAATTAATTTTTAATTGATTTTTTTTAATTACTTCTAATTAATTTTTAATTAATTCTACTTAATTTAATGATTTAAATTAACAATTAATTTTGATTCAAATTTAATTTTTTAGAAATATTTTCAAGAATCAGTACTGAATTTTCATTGGCGTTTTATGCTTTTCTGAACTAAAACTGACTTGTAAAGGTCTAAAAAAAATCGGAACATAAAATGAGTTAATTGTTTTCTCTTAACACTTAATCGAAATCGTCATTCTGTTAAATATTCTCAAAAAAAATAAGACACCCATAACATTTCAAAGATATTAAATTCCGATTAGAATATCATTTTGTGATAAATCAATAAAATCTATTTTTTCTCTAAAGCAATAAAATATTCATTTTATTTTATAATATATTTTATAATTCTATTTTAGTTTACAATAAAAACATATAAAAGCTGTTCAAAAAGTGCGTTACATTTGTTTCCTCAAAGATGGCATCATGACAAAACAAGAGCTAAGCTTGCGCAGAGATAAACGTGTTCCACGACTTTCAACGGCAGTAATTTCATTTGGATAGTGAAAACCGTTGGAGTAGTAAGTGAAAAAAAAATAGCTCGTTAACTGGAGACTTACTCCAACGTTAAAGTACGCGAAACAACACGTTTAAAGAGTGCTGATATCCATCGTAAAATATTCGCAGTATATTGACCACATGTAATGTCATATCCAGCCTTTGTAAAATATTGTCAGCAGTTTGAAGACGGCACAGACTTTACCGATGTGGAGAAGCATGGAAGGCCAACAACGGTGAGCACATCAGACACGGTGCAGTTGGTGGAAGGCATTAATCTCAGCATTGCACACATTATACAAGACTTGAGGATATTCAAAGACAACTATCAGGCTCAGGCAGCTGTTCTAAGCTGACTCCAGGTCCAAAGAGCGATTTTCTATAGGCAGGGAATCGAACGATTAGTCTTATCTCCCAACAAATGTCACCAGCGACTTGATGATTATGCAGATAAATAATGTGCTAGTAAATGTATCATATTGAATTGTAGCAAACTTGTCAATAAAGTATTTATGACCTAATTGTTTGGGTGTAACTTACTTTTTGAACGCTCTATGTATTTTGATGATGAAGTAATAAATAGATAATTTTATTTATTTTAAAGTCTAATGTCAACTTAAATGTATCTTTACAGGTGTGTTGACTGCCATGACAATTTATATTAAACTCCATGTGCAATCCAAAAAAAGTGTTAATTGTTTCAACTAGGTTCCAGCAGTTTGGCCAAATAATTTCTCTTGGAACAAAATTTTAAAAAGAAATTTTGGAATTCTCAGTTGGAAAAGCGTTCTATTTGAGTAAGTGTTACTTATGCATTACTACTTTATTGAGTAACAGCCATATTGGGTTTTAAAAAGTGTTCTTTAAATGCAAAATTTTCAATTTTTTCAATTACTACTATTAGCTCACACTCTTACTGTATATGTATGTAGTTCAAATTTAAGTCATTAATAAAATACTTTTTATTCATCCACTCAAGTTCAAGTAAGCATTTTTAAACTTGTAGTGGATGGCACTTGATGTGAATACAGTTTTTTATAGTAATTCATTCATTTGGTTAATTTTTTATTAATTAAAAACTAACTCTCCCGCCAAAAATCTTCATTTCTTCAGCATCAAATGAGCAAGACTTTAGTTCTTTATTTTTTCCCCATGCTAATTAAATTAGGGTTAAGATGTTTTCTACCTATTATTTCAAAAGATTCTGTTTATTTTCTTAGTGTTGGATGCTTTTAAAATTATACTGTTACTTAATCGATCTTTCGTATTCATTTTGAAATACTTTCGAATTAAAGTAATACAGAATAAAAAAATTAGAAATTTTTAATCTGTATTGCGCTGCCTCAAATGGTGTAGAAAATTCATGCATTTTGCGTTCCCACAATTGACTTTGAATCTTCAAATGACGTTGAAAATTGAATGTTCGTATATTTTTTGATCAACTATTTATAGTGATTGCAATTTTTAGGCCGGAACAGCCTGGTTGATAGACCATTGGATTTGCATCTTTTGGCTTGCGAGTTCAAACCCGCCAACCGAAGATTATCCGTGTGTGGCGTGCATTAAATCTGCCGTGGTCTCAAAATTCTCCATGTGGAGAGTAATACCATTGGGTTTACTGGGTCAGAGGTGATCGTTCTGTTTCATATCTAAATTACGATCTATGGATGAATGAATGAAGTTCGCCCCTTAAAAAGGGTTTCTGACGCATGTAAGCTAGAAGTCAAATTTCTGTATTCGGGTGCTCAGGGCTCCATACCCTCAGAAGCTAATGCACCTCACCTTCCGTTGTAAAGCGTAACATGAGAACCACAATTGTTATTACTTTTATTAAATGACTGAAATAAAATAAATTCTCACATCCTAAATTTTTCCTAAATACCTAGTTAGGACTTGATTTTAAAAAATTGTATTTTATATTACGTGTTTACTATAAAAAGCTGCATGTATTCTCACCAAAGATATAAAAAACGGAGGGCCATCCACCCAGAAGTGCTGTGCTGCACAACCATCCAGATATGGGCATGGAAATAACATTCCCAATCTGGCAACCCGTGAATATTATTGTAGAGATTCGGCTTCTTTCCACTTTTGGCGACCAATGGCTTATGGCGGCGTTGATGGCAGGAAACGTGACTCCCTGGGTAGAAAAAATGAATTTCTAATCAAATTATGAAACAAACAAAATTAGAAGTTTGTCTTTTTTTGTTCCTTTTGGTACGAACCTAAAAATTTATATTAACCTGAAACACACAAAAATTTACATTACGTGTATTATTATCACAATGGTTTCATTTGATATCAATAAAATGCCCATAATTGAATGTACATCTATTTTTTCCCAATAGTGATTTACCAAAATGAGAAGAATTGTGACAAGACTAAATAAAACTCTTAGAATGATACTTCTGGTTAAATTGTTACAAGTACAAAATTTAATTATATCTCTGGTTAAATTACTTAAAGCGTGAACTCTCTTTAGCTCAATGTTTTTCCTTTGCAAGTGCAAATTAATAAGACGGAAATTAAGAACCGTGTCTCGGTAAAGAGCTTCATCCGCCTGACAAATTTCAGCCTAAACTTAATTCGGTTTAATGGTTGTTGCAATTTAGAAGTAAAGAATAGAGGTTAAATTACATTTTGCTCACTTGTTGTGAATTGAATCTTCTGGTTTTCAAATACAGAATAATTTTATAAAACAGGGGAAGTGGTTCGATTAAGAAAGTTAGTTGGTTATATTGTTGTCCTGTTTTAAAGCAACACTAGGGTTATTTGGGGAGGGATATCGTAATTTTGAACCCCGGGCAGATGACGAGGACGCCATCTTAATGCGAGAAGCCGAAATTTTCTAATGAATTCTCCAATAAATGTCTTATTCAGATTCCTGCTAATAAAATTAGGAACCTTGGGTAGGACCACGGATACCTTTTATGACATTAAAGAACAATAATTCGAAAATATATATATATATATGGTGTGAATTCATCATTTTATTGAATTTCTAACTAAAACAAGAGCCTTTTGATGGCTCTTAATTTAAATACAGAAAATTTAATACAAAGCTACAATTGAATTAGACAAACCGTATACCGAATATTATTCATTTTATGCCATTCCATTTATGATTTACTAAGCCTATATGCATACAAAGTTATAGAACTACAGACGATCAACTTCTTATA
>JAOUZG010011529.1:0-10037 GCA_026289955.1 Argiope argentata | reverse complement strand
TATTAAACGAGAATCTTCCATATATAATTTTCCCGTTCTTAGCATGTCAAAAAATAGCTGCACGCCGATTAAAGCATCAATCTTGGCAGGTTTATAGAATGCAGGATCGGCTAACTTAATCTTTTTTATTCAAATTCTTAAGAACTACCTTTAAGTACGTGGAAGGGCTTAAGTGCGTAATTTTTGGCACGATCAGAAATTCCGTTGATCTTACAAAGTCATTAGATTTATTCGAAATTTCTGCTGAGACGCGTGCTTTCACCGGAATATAAGTTCCGTTTAAACCAGAAAGGGAAATATTAATTTTTTCTCTTTTCAATCTCAAAAGATTTGCACTCTCCATAGTGAGGGCATTGATTTGAGACCCAGAATCAAGAATGCATCTTAATGGATATTTATTTCCACTAATATCTTTAATATAAACAATCGATGTGGCTAGAATAATATCAAACACATTTTGAGAACAGCTGGCACTAGCACAGACTGGCGCCTTTAAATTCTCCGAGGAGATATTCTGTTCAAGGTTAGCAGGTGCTTCTTGTTCAAAAAGTGATGATTTATTAATCGTGTTTACATTGTTTTCAACTTCCGGGTTCGAAGAATAATACAAGAGTGAATTATGCCTTTTAGTACAAATTTTACAAACAATTTTTGATTTACAGTCAACAATTTTATGAGAATAATTCAAACAATTAATGCATAATGAGTGTTTTTTAACTAAGTTGAATCGCTGTTTAGGATTTAATCGAAGAAAATTTGAACATTTAAAAATGGAATGCATTCGAGATTTACAAATTGGACAAGATATATTTGAATTAGAATCAACAATAAGACTTTTAGCCTTGGCAAACACTTTCGGTTTCATTTGGTTTGCGTGTCCTTCTAGATTTTCCAAAAATGTACAACGCGTTTTAAGAAAGTCAATAAGGTCTTCCCATTTCGGTAATTTAGACGTTTTCAATGTCATTTCAAAGGACTTTCTTGATTCCTTATCAATTTTCATGAGTACTACATTAATCAGTATATTCGCGCTTAATTGATCCAACTGTAAATCTAGAGAATTTAATGCTCTAACTTCTTTTATTACCTTATCGAGGAGAGATCTCAATTCAAAAGCCGATTCATAGCTAATTTTTTCTAAATTTAAAAGTCCGCTAATATGTTTGTTTACAAGTAATCGTTTATGTTCGTAGCGCTCTTGTAGTGCCTTAAAAAGCGAATCGAAAGTGTCTTCTGTAGTTTGAATTTGCCTTGCGTTACCAATTAACGAAGACTTCAAATAATATAATTTATGCGACTCATCCAAACCTTCATTTAAAGAAATCAAGGAATTAAATTGAGCCTTAAAATTATGCCATTCTTCAATATTACCCGAAAATTTGGGCAATGGGATTTCAGGCAATCTTATTTTAATATTATTAGATTCAACATTCAAATTTTCTAACTGAGATTTAATTTGAAGGTATCTTACCTCCAAATCTTCGATTTCTTCTTCAATGTTGTCCAAAGCCTTATCAATTTCTTCGAAATCTCCACCTTCAGAACTTTCACAATATTCTAATCTCAGCTCTTCTAGCTGATTTTTAACAGCTTCCAAATTATTTATTTTTGAAGTAATAACAATAGAGTCACTCAATTTACTATCATCATTCAAAAAATTCAAAAGTCTTGTTACCTTAGCCTTTAGCATTCCTCTTTTCCTGTTTAAAACTTTAAGGTCCGCCATTGTTAAGGGCGTTGAAAAGCAAAGGTTCGAATTGAAACAAAGTTCTTATAACTATATCCAAGGTGCTAATTCTTCACCCTCCGGTCGCACGGACCAAAATGTTAGGGACTCAATAAAGCATTCAAAATGGACTGTACTATTTAATCAACAAAAACACTATTTACATAATAATTATACAACGCCCCATGGCTTACAGTAAAATGAGCACGATAGCTCCTACCAACTAACACCTTCGAACGGTGCGAACTATATAACAACTGACTGGCAGAGAGCAACCTGACAATCGCCAACACATCGCCATCGGAGTGCCAGATTTGGCGGCTTATCAGCTGAATCGGGGAGAGCATTAACAAAAAATAAATATGCTAACAGTTAAGTTCTTATTTAATAAGGATTGCAGAAAATATGCAAACGTTATTAACTGTTTATGTGCATATACTTTCTATATAAATATGCTGGAAAATCTCTTATATAGGTCTCTCTTTTGATTGTATAAAATAAATATTAATGTGTGATACGCAACAACTCGTTTAAATTATAAGCATCTAATTTCTTATAAAACAGGACGATTTGAATCTGAAGCTTTGAAAACTATAATGGAAGCCTTAAAATAAAAGATCTCAGAAGCATCTTACGTCTAAGATTTTTTTATAAAGAATCTACCCAAGTTTAAGTAGACAAAAAAAGGAAGCATTTGCTTTTCACTATAAAAAAATTGGAAAAAAACATGCAGAAAAAGATTTCAGATTCTTGAATGAAAAAAGAAAATAATTTTCTTTAGATTGGCTTTCGATGTAGAAATTACGCTGAGACATTTTTATCGATTCAGAAAATTCCGATGCAGTTTTTTATATATATTTCTTTCTGCGCAATCATTTAAAAAAACATGCAAAAGATTGAAGAAGACTCGCTCCAAAAACAGAGGGAAATGAAAAATCCCGACTGGGCTTTTTTATGCCTCGTATAATAAATTTTTAAAGAACTTTTATTCCTCAAGAAGTCTATGGTACGTATATCCTTGTGCCCTCTAAGATTAAATTTCTTATTTCCTTTTAAATATTTTTGTTGCAATGATTTTCTGCGTCGTTATTCGGCAGAATCGACAATTTTTTTCTTATTTTTCATCATGAAATTTTTATCTATTGAAGTTTTAATCATCCGATCTCTAATCCTGATAATCTAAGTTCCAAAAGTAGTCGGAACAAATTGAATATAATGTAATAACACAAAATGTCTTGAAAAGTATTTAAAAATTTATGCAAGAGTTAATGTATTCGAGTATATTCCTGCAGTATTAGATGCAGTCTGCATTTAATCTTTTTTCATCAAATTTAATTTTAATACATTATTTTAAAAAGATTAAAAGAAGTTTACTATACCGTAACAACATTTTTTTAAAAAAATTAAACATTAAAATATAGTTAAAATTTATTGTATAAGTATTAAGGTTTTTAGAGATATATGAAGAGAAAAGTTGTTGTGTTTTGAAGCAATATAAACATAAATTTCAAATAATTCGAAAACAAGTGAACAGTCAACGGAATAAGAATCTTAGATGCCAGCATCCTGGCATAGGGGTAACTCGTCTTCCCCTAGATCGTCTTCTCGGGTTCGAACCCTGATTCGGATGCGGCTCTTTTTCTGTATTCTATCGGTTAGATGTATGAATACGATCCCCTGTAAAAAGAGGGTTGTGCAATCGACTGTGGTAGCTGAATCGTATTCTTGGTGCTAATTGGCACTACTTCAAAAACAAGAGACGCTCCTTTTGGCTTAAATCTTTCTGATGCTTCAACAAAATTTGTCTGTGGCAAGTGCCACTAATAACAATACCAACAAAATCTTAGATTACGTCTTTTGTAAGATTATTTTGATCAATATTTAAATACCATTGTTTTTAAAAACTCAGATTTCTTTTGTTTTGAACAAAATTGAATCTAAAGGCTGATCAAATACAGAATGCGCTCTCAAACTGATGTAGAAAAAATTGTCTTCAACAATTTTGTAACTTTAGATTGTTCTAAAGTACAATTGACCAAGAACTCCTCCCCTTAGATTGATTCCAAACTATCGGAGATAATCGCAGAATGTCAAATCAAGGTTATTCCCAAGTATTTATTAACACTACTAAATTTATCATCTTGATTATTTGATGATGCCCCTGCTTTGTAGATGATTGTCTTTCTTTCAAATAGAAACATTTTGATATTATATATAATTCAAACTTTGTGGCCAGTATTTTTAATGAATAAAATAAGGTTTTGTTGTTGTTGTGTCAAATGACATTTGGCATTGACAAGCCCACTGCTGAACCCAGCAGCAGATTTAAGCCGAATGAAGCATCTCTTGTATTTGAGTAGCGCCAACTAGGGCCAAGAGTACGACTTTGCTACCCATTAACCACATTCGTTTGCACAACCCCTTTTTACAGGAGGGGGGGGGCACATTCACACATCTCACAGATAGCACACAGAAGAATAACCATGCCCGAACCGGGACTCGAACCCGGGACCTCCAGAACACGAGGTAGACGCGCTACCTCTTTGCCAGCAAGCCGGAAAATAAGGTTTTTGTCATGATGTATTGGTATTGCATATTTGCCTCATGCATCATAAGTAATGAGAATTAATCTTTCAGATGCAAAGTGGCGAAGTTCTTGATAGAAATACTTCCAGGTTGTTATCATTCTGGATTCACCGGTGACAGAGATTGTCACTGTAGATTTCTTATCAATCAATTGACTTACCCCACTATAAGGCAGATAATAATGCAAGACAAATGTTAGTTATGAAATGCAATCTGAACCCACCAGAAAAGGCAATGTTCAAGGTGTTTCGAGTTTAAATTATAAAAACTAATAAAAGGCAAATTGATTTCGTTCAAGAAACAAGGCTGCTTTGGGCGGAAAAACATTTTGTATTAAACTAGATAAAAATAATCGAATTGAGGGGGATTGGAAAGAAGTTTCTGGAAATATTTTATTAGATTAAACACAAATATTGAACATAATACAATTACTGTACATAAATTACAATTTTTAAACAAGAAATATTTCTATAAAACCAAAGAATGGAAAGATAAATGTTTATATATAACAAAGAAAAATCCCTGATTGCCAGTTGATTTTATTATATATATACAGTAATAAAAATATCTTGATTTTTATTTTTTTATCAACTTTACAATTGCCTTCATTTTACTCAATTGTATTTTATTTAATAAAAATTCTAATCAAAATTTACAAAAAACCCTATGCATTATTGAAGAAAATCGAGATTTTTTTCGATTTAGATTAGCAAACATGAAAAACTCTATACAATTCTTCGGTTAAAATTTTTCTTCAATTTTAAATTCTCCTTTTTTACTAACTAGTGTCATCTTTGATACAGATCTAATACAAATTTCCAAAATTAAATAGATTGCATATTGTTGAATGAAAATATAATATTTTCGGTTTAGAATTGGGAACAACGTATAAAAAATTCTATAGAATTATTTAGAGTGTAATAATGAAAGATTTCATTTTTATTTTTTTTTAAATTTAATTTTTACCTGCTTTAGTCACTGATATTTTAATCAATAAAGATCTAATCAAAATGTACAAAAACAATTAAACAATCAAACTGTGATTGGTTGAAGAAAGATAGAATATTTTCCGTTTAGAACAGCAAAAAACAAATGAAAAATTCTATACATCTGAAAAAACATTCTTTAAATCTGAGCCCCACGTGACTATTATTCAGATTTACAGCCGAGTTATTTTACAAACTAAATCTATTCAATGACTGTTTCATTCTAATTAACATTACGACTTCAAATTCACATTCATTGAACAACTAAATGTATTCATTACCAAAATATGGTTATTCCCTTTGTTTTCGCATCAATACATTGATCATATATTTCGCAAAGTCAGACATGTTCACAAGCTAGTCAAACCATTATTTAGAAAGGAATAACGAATTGCTTGATGACAATTTAATATCAAAACGGTTTAAACAGCGGAAATCTAATAAGCAATTAAAAACGTTCATGTCAATCAGTTCCGACATCCCCGATCGCTGCTGACTCGGATACTTTCTGATCAGCCCTTAAACCGAGTCAAACCAGCCTTCCATGTGAATTTCAATTCGGAGATCTTTAGAACTCAATTCGCATAATCGTTGCAGAAAATTTATGACCGAGGACTAAGATTACTAATTAACATAAAGGTGAGGACCGACCAGAATCGGTAACTTAGTCAGCGAGGCAGGCACCTAATTATACTCAAAACAGGCCGAGGGAAACTTTTACTAGAAGTTGGAAAATATGGTCTTCCGACTGATATGCCATGCTAATGAGTTCCTGCGAAACTGCGTATCTTATTAAAAAGGAAGAAGATACCCTCCCCTCTTTTCTTTTCGCTTTAACACAAAAGGAGCATTTTTAAAAGACAAACATTGAAGGCAGAGAGTGGGACAAAGAAGAGGATAAATTTATAAAAGTTGTGGGAAAACGCTTTCAATTCTTTTGCTCGTCTTGAATTTTAGATTTCGATGCAAATTATTTCTCGCAGACGAAGCTGGATGAAGAGAATGAGTGATTTTTTTTATTCAAAAGCGTTCGAAAGGATTAATTAACTTCTGGTATTTTAATTTAAAGATGGTGTGCTGTGATTTAGATGAGATTTCTAAATTAATGATGGTAAGTTGATTGATTGAAGGATTCGTTATTTATGACCAGTATCCCATAAGCGTAGGAATGGGTTAATGAGGGCTAGTTTGAGCTAAATTTATAAATGTATAGCTGTAACAACATATTCTACCTAACAGTGATGATAGTTGCATGCTATCCATGTATTAAAATGTCTTTTAAGTTCTTTTCGCAGTGATTTTAACAAGCCATCATAATACTTACAGCCTTGATTATTATCCACCTTGGGCGTCGGTGTCAGTTATCCCCCAATTTTTTAAAAAGTATTTTAAGGACGCATTTTCTTTTATAACTTCTTCGTCTTTCAATGTATGTATTCAAAGCATCTATGCAATGTATGTAATCACAACTTGTTATACTTTGCTACTTAAAAAGATCAGCAAAATTCTGCGAATATTACTGCAATTGGTTGAAAATGGATTGATTGAAAAGTTTGTTATTTATGAGCAATATACCATAAGCATATGGCTGGTTTAGTGAGGATAAGTTTGAAGGCAAATTAATAAAAGAAAAAGGTATAGTTGTAATAACATATTCCGTCTAAAGCGATGAAAAATATAAATTGTTCATACATTAAGGTGTCTTTTAAGTTTCTTTCGCAATGATTAAACAAGCCATCATAAAACTTACAGCCTTATTTATTATCCATCTAAGGCAATTGTATCTGTTGTCCCCCAGTTCTTTTAAAGTATTTTAGCGTCACAGTTTCTTTTAAAACATCTTCGTCTTTCAATGCATGTAGCCAAAGCAGACATTTACAACTTGTTATACTTCGTTGCTTGTAAAATGATCAGTGGGATTCTACGAATATTACTACCATCTGCAATTGATTAAAAATGGATTGATTAAAAGGTTCGTCATTTATGAGCAATATCCCATAAGCGACTGACTGGTTTAGTGAGGATTAGTATGAAGAATAAAAGAAATAAAAAAATAAGAAATAAAATAATAAAAGAAATAAGTATGTCTGTAACAACATATTCCACCGAAAAGGGATGAAACGTTCTATATTGTGCATGCATTAAGGCGTCTTTTAAGTTCCTTTTGCAGTGATTTTAACAAGTGATCAAAAAATTACAGCCGTATTTATCATCCATCTAAAGCATTGGTGTCAGCTATCCCGCAGTTCTTTTAACTTCTTTTAGGGGCATAGTTTCTTTTAAAACTTCATCGACTTTCCATGTATATGACCAAAAAAAGACATTCACGGCTTGATACACCACTGAAGGAAAAAAAAAATAGCGGAATTCTAGAAATATTACTACCATCTGCAATTGGTTAAAAATTGATTAATTGATTTATGAACAATATCCCATAAGGTGTGGCTAGTTTAATAAGGGCTAGTTTGAAGTTAATAAAAGAAAAATGTAAAGCTTTAACAATATATGCCACCTAAAAAGGATGATAAATTGTAAATTGTTAATGTATTAAAGTGTCTTTTAATTCCCTTCTCAGTGATTAAAAAACCTACAGCTTCATTTATTATCCATCTGGGGCATCAGTGTCAGTTATCCCCTAGTTGTTTTAAAGTATTATAGGGATACATTTTTTTTTCAATGTGTGTAGCCCAGGAAAAAATTCACACCATGATATGCTTCATTGCTTTAAAAAATATCAGTGAAAATCATATAATATTAGTACCATCCGCATTTGTTTTAAACGTAGCGGTTTTCGAATGAAAATGTAACTCGTTCTCGCAGTTCAGAGACAATGGATATTGACCTTATCAAGGTCATAGTTGCTGAAAATTCACGATTTCACGAGAGTTATATAGAAAAATCTTAACAGTACAACGTAGTAACAATATATAATAATTTGACCAGGGCGGGATGCGCCGTTCGATGCGAAGTTTGAATTCTATTTCCATTGACAGAAGTGGACCTTTGAAAGAAAGTATCTGCATGCAATTTACTTTTCTGTAACGTAAAAATGGTTATATTTTAAAGAGACTTGCCAATGAAGACGAGACTTTTATTTGACATCAAAGTATGAATCGAAAACGCATTTGGTCTAAGAATAGTAAATGTGTACTCGTTACGAAGCTTGGACTTTTCCCACGAAAGTTATTACCTTTTTGGTATGACTGACGAGGTTTAATCTACTATGAGCGTCTTCCTCAAGATGAAGCTATTAATATCACTAAAAAGTGAAATCAACTTAATCAACTTCAAAGCAAAAAAAAATCTAAAGTTGTTGAACAGATGGACCATCATTTTCGCCATGGTAATGCAAAGCCTCATTGTGAATTGGTTGTAAGAAGAAATCAATAGTTGACTCAGAAATAGAAAGCAATAGTTGGCTCAGAAATAGAAAGCAATAGTTGACTCAATAGTTGATAGAAAGCTGTAGTTTGACTCAGACTTTACATCATATCCTATTTCCAAATCTTACTTCTTTCAGCTGTTACTTTTTTATTATTAACTTTTTTCGTTATAAATGATTCTAATCTACAAGCAAAGTAAAAATGCAGCTTAAAGAATATTTTTCAAATAAACCCTAACAATTTGAGGAGAAAGAATAATGAGGCTTCTTGAGAGACTGAAAAAAGTTTAAGTGGAACTTTCATATGTAACACAATTATTTAACTTCAAATAAACATCAAGTACTCTTTTCTGTTTAGAAAAAAGAAATATATGTATTCCAAAACGAGAAACGTGAAAGTATTTATTTTCATAAACATTTAATATACTTTTCTGGTGGAAATAACTTTTATTTAGCCACTTATAGCTAAAAATTCTAAAATAAAGTATACATTTTGATTTTATTTCCATTAGTCTTTTTAAACCACATTTTGATAGAACTCTCCAAATTTGGAGTATAATCACATGTGAAGATTATTTTATAATGTGTTTTGTATTTTAGCATTATATGCTCCCTTTGTATGAATATACGAAAAGATAGAAAAATTATCCAATCTAATACTACTCGATATACATTTATATGGATAAGTAACGCTATCTATGTAGTTCTACAATAAAAATTATTAAACAATTCGTAATATATTCAAAGCTTAGTGTAGAATGTTTAGATTAGAGCTGTTGTGTTTATGTATTAAATTCAATAGGAAATATTTTAACTTACCAAGCTGAAAATAAAAGGTACATAAATAAGTTCGCATGCCGAAAATGAGAATGATAAAAATCAATTCTTTAAAAATACGAAAATCAAAAGAATGATAATTTCAGTTATGAATGGGAATGAACCTGTAAAGAAGAATTGATCAATTGTTAGTTAAGCAGCGGGAAATCTGCAGTACTTATTTAAAAATAAAATTATAATATCAAAAACAATTTTATGATAAGTAAAGCTACATATATTTATTATTCTAGGGTTTTCTAAGATATAAAATTTATATAATTTATATGGTTTATTCTTCAATAATATTCTAAAATTAAAGTCGTTTTTCGGACTTTTTTTAAACGGAAATAATTTTCATACACAGTGTGGGGAAAATGTATGCAAATCATTCCTTAAAATAAAATTTAATGGGAATTTAGCGATAAAATATTAAAAATTTATTGTGGAATATTTTTTTAATTGTAAAGGGAAAAGATTTCGATCTATCTTAGAAAGAAAATTATATAAAGTTGAGCAGATAAAATTTGTCTCTGTATGTATA
>JAOUZG010011516.1:23345-70815 GCA_026289955.1 Argiope argentata | reverse complement strand
TTCAAATACATTTCTTGTTAAACTTACAGTGGATGGCACTTCATTTTAATACAGTGTTTTCAAATATTATTTCATTAACTAAATTTAATTATTTGTTAATACTTTAAGTAGAATTTTAGAAGTTTATTATGAAATTTGAGAAATCAGCAGGCTGAAGTCCAATCATTAAAATGCATGGATTTTCAATATTTTGCCTATGAATGTGAAAATTGCAAGTTCAACTTTTGCAAAAGTGAATAATTTTTTTATAAATTATTTTTATTAATTGTAATTATTTAATAAAAACTAACTAAAATAACATTTTTCTTTGTTGACCTAAGTAGTAATTGACTTTAATATTTTTATTACTGGTCTTATTAGCTTCCTATTTTAGTTTCTTGAGAGAATATCATATTTTAAATGCATATCATCAATGAACAATAACTCGAGAAGTATCAACGAGAATTAAAACATAAATTAACAATTTAACGGAACCTGAATAAGAATTCAGATAACTAACCAACAATGATTGATTTTACCTCAACAAAAATTACAGTCTGGCACCGAAGACTAACGCCTTCCGGACGGAAAGTTCAATGTCAATCACCAGTGATTAACACCGATGGTTTTCTTTCAGTCAGATTACGTAACTATATGATCCAGCATTATGATGTAAATTGATACAATCCATCTTGAGATGAAGTGTCCAAAATTTTGGGGCCTGTTAATCCATAAAAAATATGCACAGTTCAACCAAAAGTAAATATTAGGTCAATTTTACTGAACCGATGCGCAGATGGAAAATTTACTCGTCTTCGCATTAGACACACAAGATATATACACAGACATTTGCGTTGGGTGAACGGGCCTCTCAATGTACAGACTATGATGTGGTTAATTCTATTGAAGATATTCTTAATCAAAACATCAGAAGTAAAACTGGGGCATTAACTCACTTTTATTCGTTTACTTTGAATCTACAGTAGCTAGTGGTTGAGAAACCTCACTAAAAATTTGACCTCTTAAGAGCTTTTTTTTCTTTATTTAATAACATTTAAGATTTGAGGTTTTTTAAACTTATACCAAATTGTGATAAATCATAGAATTTAACATTTGGCGTTTTGCAACATATCCTTCTTTTATTTACACATTTTAATCTGGAATTATTTTAAAATCCCTGTGAATGGTGCAGCTTTCTAAATTAGACCTTGTGGCAATAACAATCCACCATACCATACATCTTCAGGGGAGAATTTATTCTATGATGGAATTAACAAGTGCTGAACGCCTCTGTTTGCAAAACATCTATAATGGAGATGAGTTTCAGACAGCCTTCTTTTCTGGTATTCAATTAAAGAATATCAGGAGTTTAAAATGTCGTTTTATTACTTGCGATAACAACCTGATAATACAACATTGATGCTTTTTTATTATCAATTTCTTTGAATAAATACAGAATGGTTTTAAAATCCATATAATTAGTCGTGAATATATAGCAAAGAAAACCAGAAGTAATTTAAAATTAAAAACAAATCGTATATTTAATGACAAATTTAAATGGAGATTCGCATCTATCTGGAACGTTTTCAAAATTCTCAGACAAAAGTTATATTCTAGGCACATGGATGACGAAATACAATATTAAAGCCCGTTGTGGTCCACGACTTATAGCCTAGATTTAAATGCAACGGACGATGCATAGAAATTTCATTTGAAATTCTACTTTTCTAACTTGCTTAAAGCATCTTTCAAACCGACATCCGTTTAAGTTATGCCGCAGATGAGATGCACCAGACAGGTTTATGCCGCTTTACTGAAAGTTTGTAAACAGACGGTGGCAATATTACGTCCGAGGAATTGGATCAAATGTTCGATGTTTAAACCTCTGAAATAAATCTTCGATTTTACCAAAGTTGTATCGATACAAACTTTGACAGAATATGAACATCTGCATTTGGAGTTTATCACATAAGGTATTCCAGTTTTTCTTGCATTTTTTCAAATAGCAGTTAAATCCATTTTTTAAAGATATCAGTTAAAGTTTCAATGAAATGTTTCAATTACTTCTTGAAAATATTTTCATAACACGCATTTTATTAAACGCATTAAATTTTTAGAATTGTTTATGGATCCATGTTTAAATTTGAAATATAAATAAATATCATTCAATCAATTATTTATTTTCTTTCGAAATGCTTAATATTAAAGTAAATTAAACATTTTTAATTGAAATTATGCATTAGGTATTCTAAATTTGTTAAATTAATGAAAAAAGGGAGAAAATAATCTAATAATTGAACTGTTTCTTGAATCGAATAAAATAAAGAAGAAATTTAATTAAAAAATATTAATCATATAAAAATATTTTAATCATTTTCCTTTTGGATGAATAAAATAAAATGTTTACTAAAATCATAAAAAATCAATAAATTGTACAATTAAAATTACAAAAACACAATAATATACATGGAAGACTCTGATCTCAATATATCCAGAAAATCCAGCATATATTATAAAAATTTCAAAATTCAAAATCAATGTAGTGCAGATTTCTTGGTTTGCTCCATTATTAAAAAATATATATCGGTTGGAAATGGGATGGGACAAAATGTAGAAAATGCTTGAATATAAATAGTCTAAAAGTTATATAGATAATAAAATATTATTGCATTTCATTACGAAAAATGCTAAATGACTTTTATTAAGTCATAAGATGTCTTAACTTTCACTTGCTCAAAGATTTCATTGATGAATTTTTTCTTCACTGGTTACCTATCAATTATTCATTGCTTTATTTCTAGAAATTTTTTTGTCACCAACACCAATTTATACACCAATTTCAAGTTCTTTCTAAAGATTTGCATAGTCATACAAAAGTAATATATTTAAATACCTTACATCTTAATACATTATATATTTTAGCAATAATTTTAAATTTTTAATTAAAATGTTTTATATAAATTATTTATACTGAATTTTCAGTAACTAAACATTATTTTAATTAATTATAAAAGCTGTATCGTTTTTTCATGGGACAGACATTATAATAATTACATCCTCAATTTTCTTGGATCCCCCCCCATCTGTGGTGTTGATAAAAGATCTCGACGTTGCCGTTGAAGCCAGAGTTAGACTAACATCTGAGCTGATAACATGCTTTGCCCATAAAAATCCCACTCCTATAGGGACAGATAATTAACTATTTGAATTATTTTCTTTCTAACGTATTCCCCGAATAATTAACGGCACTGTCCAGTTGAGAAAGATCTAGTTTACTTGGAATTGTATCTCCGTGTATTCAACCCATTTTTAACTCTTTGTAGATATTTGTCCTCCGTAAATATTTTTCTTTTTATCTTAAATAAAGGTTTAAATTCAGAAATGACTCCACATCCTTTACTTGCATTGTTTAATTTGTGATATTTATGGAAGGAATGTCTGAACTCTTTAATCTTGAAATCCCCTCGACACCCCTTAGTTTAAATGAATAATCGAAAACCCACATATATATCAAAAAATACTTTTACATAAAAAATTGCACTTAAAACAAAACAAAAAATCTAAGAAAGAATGCAAATAAGAAGAAAAATTTGTTTCTCTAAATTTTACAGCTATTAAAATTGAAAGAACTTAAGAATGATTATAAAATTCAATCATAACCAGAGAGTGTCTCTCCCCAAAACTACTGTTATCCCAGTGAGCACCTTTTCATGACATTGGCGTACAATAATTACGAAATATTAAGCTTTGTCCCAAATTTAGTATTTTTACAGAATTTATTATATCGTATTTGGAGATTACTTCTTGGCGTGCTGTCAATATTATATGAAAAACAAATTTGTTTTTAGACAAGTTTTACACAATCGATTAAAACAAAAATACATTTGTAATCACTAAATTCCATACCTAATTTCGTATATTTAAGCCATTGCCTCTTTGAGATGTTGCATTGGCATGTTTCTAAAAATACAGATCGCAGACGGTCGATCCCAGGTTTGATTTGGATAAAATTTTAAATGTATATAAACTATATTACCCTATAGGACGTCTTGCCTAGCATTAGAGACCAATAATTATGAACTATTAATCTTTGACCAAATGAATCTGTTGTGTCGTATTTGGCGATTAATTTCTGGTATGTGATTCATATTGCCAGAAAAAAAGTTTGTCTTTTAGACACGTTTTACCCAATCGATTGAAACAAAAATACACTTGCATCACAAAAAACCATACCGAATTTTGTATACTTAAGTCATTTCATCTTTAAACTATTGCATTTACATGTTTCTAAAAGAGCAGGCTATTGACGGTCAAGCCCGGGTTGGATTCGGTATCCAAATTTCATAAGTGTATAAACCATATGTTTTATTTATTTATTTATTTAACTCAGTTTATTTTATAGTTATTAACGATTAATATTCAAACAACTAGCCAGATAGTCCACCACCGAGCGCATTTTGCAGGAAAAGTTGATAGAAATCTGCAATTTTGGTTGAAGCCCGTGTACTGAATTTTATTCGTCCAGCTCAAGAAGAGTTGGAACTAATCTTTTCCACAGACGGACATTTTCCAATATTTTTTTTCTAATTCTGGAAGATCTAAAACAAAATCTCGAGTTCTAAATCTGACGATAATAAAACTTTCTCTACATTTCACTAGATTCTGCTTATAATGATTTTGAATTGGCAATTTATATTAAAAAAGTGAAATGAAATTAATACAATATCTATGACAGTACCTACCTTTAAATTTATTATACAGATTTTAAGTTTTAATAGAATAGTTTTCAATTCTAATAGCTTCCAGTAAAAGGCTTCATTTTGATAATGAACAGTAAAAGTGTAAAGTTATTAAAATATCAAGATTATAAATTTGACATAATTTGATAAATCGTGAACATAAAGCTATGCATTAAAAGTTAAATTGAAAATTCAGTTCCATTTAATCTCAGTCAACAATTGGCCTTCAAAGGCGGCTAAAAATTAATAATTACAAATATTTAAAATAAGCAGAAAGAATTGCTATAAAGGCTTAGAAATTTAAATCAGAAAGATAAATTCCACTCTCTGTAGAAAATTAATAATACGGTAAAGCTTTAAAATAGTTTTAATGTTTAGTGAGGAATTTTGAGAGAATGCAGTAATTTCCCTTTCTCTAATGAGTTGATTAGTAGCTTTTGTTAAGATGCTTTGTGCGAATAGCATTCACGAGTGCCTTCCACTTCTTATACAAACATTTGGAAAAGGGGTTATCCGTTTACTTTTCTAATGAATTCATTTAATAATTCCTCTGTTTGAGTTTCCTCTTAATTTTTCTATGCTTTTGATATTACTCTATAAACATTTTCTATGCTTTTGATATTACTCTATAAACATTTGGAAGACATTGCAGTAAGTTATTTTTTAGTCTAAGAGAGATCTCTTCTGATTAAAGCTTGATTTACGTTTTCCGTCGCAGAGAACAGTTAACACTAGAAGTGAGTAAAATGCTGAAAAATGCAGATATTTCTCTTTGAGAATGCTTCTCTCTTTCAGAAATAAGTAGAATGTGTTTTACTTTATCTGAATTGGAAAGTATTATGAGTGCAATTAAAACAAAGTAAATTTGTGAGACAGTGTTATGTGTTTGTTAGGATTTCTCATTCTATTTTCAGCTAAAATATAATTAAATTTTGCTGAGAATTTGATGCCATTAAGTAATTTATCTTCAAGAATGAAAATAATTTTCAGAAATTTCAGTTAAATAATAGAAAGGGATTTAAAATCTTAAAAATTATGTTAAAAAAAGAAACAATTAAACATAAATTCTTTAACAGCTCTATTCGTAAAAATATTTTATTCAAGAATTTTTTTTCCATTACATTCTTTTCGTGTAAATATCAAATGTATTTATAGAATTTAGAAGAGAAAACATTGCTATTTTTTTCATTCCCTTATATGAAATTGGTGAAGTATCATAAAAAAATTCAAAATCGCGAGTTGGACCGATGTCCATGCTTTTAGAATCAGAAAAACACATTTTTGGTTCATCGCTTTCAAGATAATTCAATACTGCTTTGAACTTTGCAACCAGATGGCTTCTTTATACCAAAGTTATAAGTTTTTTCACATTTTGAAAGAAATTTAAAATGAGATAAAAAATTATAAATATGGGATAAATGATAAAAAATCTATAATCCAGATAATTTAGTCTGTATAAAAGTCTCTCCGAATGTAGGTGAACACAATAATTACACAATGTAAAGAGTCAACTATTTCAATGACAGTGCACATGTTTAATACTTAAAGCATAGATCCTTAAAAAATTTTGAGCAAAATATGTGAATTAAGTTTAATTACATTAAAGTCCCGTTGTAAAGCAACACTTGGGCTATTTTGGGCTAGACTTCGTAATTTTGAACCTTAGTCAGATGAAGAGGACGACACATGGACTGGCACCCTCCCCTCTCCACATCCCACACCACCATAACAGTGGGAGGACGCTTGACCCTGAAGGATTTAAAGTGCAAAATAGCCTCTTAAACGACGAAGCTTTGGTGGAATCGGATCTCGAACCCGAAATCCTACGGTTCATGAGCAGAAACCTTACCACCAGGCCATCGCGGGCCATAGAATATAACGAAGATTTATCGTATGTTTATCAGTACATTTGCATGCATACAAAAAATTGCAGTTTTTTATCAAAGTTGTTTTCATTGTGTTCGAGAAAAACACGCCCAAAGTGTATATTCAGTTTCCTGTGATGATTTCTATCGGGATCAACAATGGATGAGGAATTATAGCATCTTTATTATGACCCGTGCTAGAAAATTTCTACATAGACTGCTCTTTTTGGGTTTTGATTGAAACTAATTTTTTTTTCTCTCTCTCTTTAAACAAAAAAGAATCTTTTAAAAAACTACTTTGTTAATATATGGAATAGTACTTAGATATTATTCATCTAAAAAAACTGTTCTCGTAATTTTTTATGTGGGTGGATGGGGGCATGAAAAAGAATGTTCTGTTTTCTAAGAATATTTTAGAATGCTCCAATTGAATTCTCACAAAGAAGCTTTTATAAATATCAGATCTATAATTCTTTCAAAAAGTTCTCAACATCTAAGAACCCTTTTAAAAGATTCCAAAAAACCCTCATTATGTATTTCTGAATTTCCGAAAGAGAAATGAAATGAATAATGCATTCGCAAACATTTGCGGAAACGCAGCCTAAAGCGTAATAATCAGTATCACATCGCGGATTAAAGATTTATTTATATTAAACTTATTCTAGAATAAAGGATTCGTTTTTTGAAACATATTTAAAAGCGAGTAAATAAATATTATAGATTATTTTTGAGATTAAATAATCTTTTAACATTCTTATCTAAGGATCTCCTGCCAAGGTAGATTTGTTTGATTTATTGTTATTTCTCTACCTATACTTAGAATGTTCACGTAAAGCAATAATAAACAGAAGGAAATAGAGACATATATATGACAGATTGCTCTAAAATTTCAGATTGTTCCAAAATCTAATGGCTATCCCCAATTCAGATAATAAATTCACATATTAGGTTTGTCGTTTGTGTAACGAATGATGTTTCCGAAGCTATAGTAAACACATGCGAACTGAATAGTAAGACTTGCAACGATGAATTTAAGTCAAATATTTGAATCAAATCCATATTATATGAAATCACATGTTCAAAATTTTATTCTATAATCTCATTCTCTTTCAACTGTCCCATTTATGAAACATATAGACACTAATTACTGTAACCAGTAAAATTATTCGAAATCGAAATTGTGACAAATCTTCAATGGTGTAAACATACAGGTTCTTTCAAGTTTCAGAACTCTCTGAATAAAAGATGTTTTACGTCTACCTGTATACTGAAAATTAATTATGTCCCTAATTTTAATTATGTCTATCTGTCTTTATACAAACAAAATATCTCAAAAATGCTTCTACGTAGCTAGATGAAATTTTGTACGTAGTCTTTACACAAAAGCTTTTTTTCAAATTTTGAAACATTATAAAATTTCTATCATTACATTTATAAAACTTCTATCAGTCTGACTTCCCAAGAGCACAAGGAAATCTGGGAACTTCAAATTATAAAGGTATGGAAGAATTAAAATTGGTGCACAGATGTAGAAACGAAAATGTGAATGAAATTTTAAACCAACTTTTCATATAATTTTGAAGAAAAAAAATAAGACATTTTTTTGCACTTTTGCCTGTAATTAAATGCAATTTTTCAAGGACGAAACAACATAGATAAATAATTTTTATGCTGTTTTCTTATCTGAATTGCATTTATTATAAAAGAAATCAGTCAATTATATCCGAAATTGAAATAAATCAGTCAATTGCATCAAAAATTGAAAAAAAATCAATTATTTCTGTAATTGAAAGAAATCCCCGAATTGGATCTGAAATTAAAAAAAAAATCTAAAATTTTCTCTCCATCAATGTGTACTTTCACAGCATGTCAGTGCGCACAATGATTTAGGTCAAATAAATTTAATACTCAATATTAACATCTAATGTGGGAATACTTTCACAATTTTAAATGGCATCCATCAAAGTGTCAGTTGTCTATCGGCTTTGTACATCCACATGTTTGTATAAGTAGTAAATTAAAAACACAGTTTTCTTGATTATCTGATTAATGTTAGTTTTGTTCTGTATCAAATTTTCGTTTTAATCTTTTGAAAAAAATAGGTGTTCGGAATGCATAATAAGTTTTTTTTTACTATAACATATAACACAAAATGCCCCTGAATAGCACTCAAGTACGTATTATTTATAATTTTATACTGAAGGAGAGAGACTTTCTCATACTACCTTACACCGTAGATAGTACGAGAAAACATAAGCAGTCTGAGGAAAAGTGTTGAGGGGATTTCTCCCATAATTTTATGCAACAGGAAACACCTCCCTGAAGGACATAATTTCACAGCTTATGGGTATATTTTTTTTCGGATTTTAGAATTTTAAAACAGGAGAGTTGTCTTATTTCCTAAATTGAAATTTCTAATGATTATAATGATCTATCTGTTAAGTCGAAATAAAATAACAACAAAAATATCTAAACGAAAGCTATTTTTGTTTGTTATACTTTATGCTAGAAAATGAACTCTGATGAAAAATCGTTTGTTTCAGACAAAGATAATGATTTTCAAGGGGGGGGGATGCATGAAAAAGGTTTTATTTCAGACCAAAATATCCTATAAAACTTATCTGTGGCATTTCAGTAAAAAGAAGCCCGTCTTATCTTTAGTTTTTAATCTGAGAGATAAAGTGAAAATTTATATGCATCAAAAATAACTTCCTGAATCAGTAAACTTCATTAAAAAGTAGTTTTCACTATGGTTTAAAGTGTTGATAGAAACGATTTCAGAATAAAAGAACTTTTCATTTATTATCTTTGAATTTTTTTTCTCTGAACTTCCTGAAATTATGTCGGCTTATTGTGAGAGAAAATAAAGCCACCAGCATTATTATGTTTTGAAAAACAATTATTTTTAGCTTTACTATTCATTATTGTTGTCAGTTATTTTATGAAAACAAATTTTCTTGTCTTTAATCACGTATAATGTGGGTGTTAATAATAAATATGTCTTCCTTCTTGAAGATTTACTTCCGTTAATTCCAGGAAAGCACGAATATTTTTTTGATAAAAGAATACAACGTCGACATAAGATAATAGGGTTAGTTTCCAAGATTATTATTATTTTTACTTAGAAGAAATTTTGAAAGTTATTTATGGTTACTGTCCAAAAAATTTCATAGGATTAACCGGCAAAATAGGTAAACGGCGTGAAAAATATTGTTAAAACTTGTAATGAAAAAACTTGAAATAAAACCTTTTCATTGATACATTTTATCAAAAACATCATACAAAATTTAAGATAAACAAGCTCGGAACAGCTATTGTCACATTATTAAAAATCAGCAAACGTAAGATATGTTTTATGTTTTGAATGGGTATTGTTAAAGAGGAGTTATTGAAGATAATTTAGGGATTTTATTGTTATTTATATTTATGTGTCTCAGGGATTTTGTTACGCTCTTCTGGTCTTACTTTTTGAGAACTATATTGAAGCATCCTACTTTACTTTTTTAAATTTTTGGATTAAGTTAAATTTTGAGAATGAAATTCTCAATACCTGTTTACAAGCTGCGTTTTCTTCATTGACAAGAAAAAATCAAATAGATCCAATTCCAGCATCTATGATTTCATCGAGAAAAAAAGTTGGATTATAAACTGTTTGCTATCCATTTCGTTTGCTAAATGTGAAATATATATTCATTAAAAATGCCATTAAAATTAAATGTTATATAATACTAAAGAAGTTTTTTTATTTAAAATAACATTAAAGATTTACTCTCCAGAACTTTTCGTATTTCAGAGTTTTTTATTGCCAACTGAACGGGATAGATTTCAGTTACTGGTTTGATTGCTGACAATATGGATAACTCAGAAACAGAAAGACTATCCAGATAAAAGAAGAAAAACAGTTACAGATAAAAGAAGAATAACGGTTAACCCGAAGTAAATGGAACAAAAAATTATTTTTTAATGAAAAGGTTTTCTATATTCAAATTTTTAGGAAATTTATTAGAACAATTATATTTGAAAAGTCACCTGCCATCCAATAAATAAAGTTAACTATATTCAAATATCCGATCATTTAAACGCATCTCGGTCTTCAAAGAGATTGGTGGGCAATTACTACAATTAAACAATTAAAGATAGTTTTTAAATGTGTTCAAGCAAAACTGTAACTAAGCTTAGTTTTCGTTTTATCATAGAATTCTAGTGTAACTATTAAAATTTAACGAAATTAATCATTTTGGTTAAATTAATTCCAGAACAAATTTAAATTGAATTTTCAATTATTAAATTTTAATGGACCATTAGGAAAAAAGTTTTTCGGAGGCAATTTGTATGCAGACAAAGGTTTCTACCACCAGGAAGGAATATTTCACAAGTGAAAACACCACATTTTATATTTTTCGGGATTAACATAAGGGATGAAATCGAAATGTTTATAAACAAAGAGAATTAAATCTCATTCTTAAAACTTATCAGAAAAAATTATGAAAATGCAAATCAGATCTGGAAACTGATTACAATTTTAAATATTTTCATGGTAAGGTGACTATATTTTTCATCTTTTACAGCACTTAGTTCCGGTTTTGTTTCAATCAATAAAAAATAATATGTACAAACTTTTACTCAATAAGACAACTGTTAGATAACATTCATCATAGTATGAATGTTGTATAAGAGTTTAACCAATAAGATACCTTTTTTCATTTGTTTTATAACATTATCATTCTTGGCAATAAATATTTAGGAATAATAATAATACTCTAGTGCAGCTTATGACTCAGACGTGGCTCTTTTCAAAACATTTAGATGACCCTGGACAAAGAAAGGATATTCATTTAAATGGTGAACACTCAACTGCTGCCGAATCTTCTCTTGCATGAAAAAGGATGTTCAATGTTTATTTCGCTCACACTCAGTTTTGTTACTTTAGAAGTTATTGCTCTTTATAAAAAAGAATTTTTCTTTATAGAAAGTGATGTGTAAGGAAACAGACATGATAGTTGTAGGAATTTGTAGATCGCCTGGTAATTGTCCGATTCAAGTAAAATTTTCTACACTCATTTTTTATTTGAAAAAGATAAGGAGAAAAACAGTAGCCTGTTAACTTTTGTGAAACAACTCATACCAAATAATCGAGCAAATTCACCTAAATGATTTCATTGTTATTCGAGCATAAACAAAACTTGAAGAATAAAGTATTTCGAATGCCCACAAGAAAGGTTTGAACATTTAGTCGGATATATCTTTCAGTTGTTAGAACATGTTTAATTAGTGAGAACACTGTTGCAAAATTCACATAAATTATTTTTCAGACAAAAAGTTTTAAATATTTTTTTTTTATTTTACCAACATTCAAATGTATCTTTATTCAAATTTGAATTTCGCCAACTATTGTAAAGGATTTCTTGATCTTACCTTATGAATCACGAAAAGATCGTACGTGCAGCAGAGTCCCACAACTGTAATTCCTTGCTCCTTAGAGAAGGTAGCCAAGGCCGCCAGCACAAGAGAACAACCAAACCAGAACCAGTCTAAAGAGTAAAATAATCAAATTAATTTTAAAAGAAAAATTAAAAGTGTTCATTTATTTCTATTAGATTGTTTAGATTTCTTTAAGGAGAAATCCATTTAATTCATTTTAGAGTTACTAAAAAGTACTGTTAAGTAGAATGAAAATTTTCATGATGCGCTTTCATGAAAATGAGTTAAATTATTTCTCTTCATAAGTTAATTCATACGTTAAATTACTCTTCATTAATTAATAGCAAATTGTCTTGTTATAAAATTTGGTTCAATTCCAGCCCTATATTTTTTTGATAAAAAAAACCATTATGGCAGAGAAATTGCTTGACAAAATTGTAGATGTCAGTTTTGAACTTATTCATCAAATCAAAAATATTTCAGAATCAATTTCTGGATATGTTGGGTACGCTTAATATAAATTAAATCGATTAGATGTTATAACTTCATGATTATTTCACCATCGAAAAATCAAACATTTGAGCCATTTTATTTAAATAGTCTTTGATATGTTATGGTCATGATGCTCATGACAATACCTGAAACAGGGCTCCTCCTATCTTCAATCTTTGTATTTAATTATTTATAAAATATCTTAACGAAAATGTCTAACTACAGTAAATTTCAGAATTCTTAGTTTAAAAGATAATTAAAGTGATTGGTCAAAGCCTCTCTATCATAGCATTTTTTTTAATTCTGTCTGTATCCTTGAATAATTCAGCATATATTGCCGCATTGAAGCAAAGCAATCAACTTTCCCATAACCGAATGGTCATCATACCGGGCTTGTAATAAGCAGATGGTGAGTTCGAATCCCACTAGCAGCGGTAAGATTTAAAATTCATGTAAATATTTATTCATATTCTTTTTTATTTAATGTTCCAGAAAATTCTGGATTTTTCTTTAGTTTACCAGATAAAGGCTGTGGACTTTTCATACGGTCTCCAGAAAAGTATCCTGGAACTTTCCTCGCTCGTATATAAAACACGAAGATCTCTCAGTCATTTTATTAAGATCTGTTCAGAGCTTGTATCTGTACTTCTGCCGTTGAGGTGAATTAATAAATTGCTTTAACTTTTCTTTCTGTGTGTCATTGCCTTCCCAGCTAAAATACCTACTTGACAATATTTTATTTAAGCATCTGTGCATTACTTTTATTAAACGTATTGAGTATTTAATTTTATTAAACGTAATGAGTATATAAATGAAATTTTATTAAAATAGCATTTATATCCCAGGCAGCAAGAATTGTTGGAAACACATTGGCGATTGGTCGCATCCATTGGCTACAGCTCGCGAGTATTTCACTGATGTTGGCTTTGCATTGGCGCGATGTCGGGTTCTGACCAGTTATTTTGCGATAATATCTTAAGCTCGCATTTAGCTTGGCGCGACCTCGTACGCCGACTTAGTGAAAATGGTCGTTTCAATGTAATCGCCCCCTACTCGCGCCGATATCAGGAAAATCGCTTTTCCTAGACGACACTTCGTGAATATATTTTAGGAATTTCCCATGATTCACCTGGTGTTTGTTGTATTTTGGAATTCAACCAGCAACGCGTGCTATCATTGCAAGAAACTTGGTAAGTGTAAATATATTTATTACTGTATATTTTTTAAATAGTATAGTGTTTATTCTAAAAAGTGAATAAAAAGGATTTTTTTTTGTTAAGGTTGTTCGAACTTATTGATTACCTGATACAAAGAGTTGCAAATGATATTATTAGCGTTAGGCGAAAACAACCATTAGGCCTAATCCATCGTTACGATCCATTGTTGATCACTCTGTTTCATTTAAGAGCTAAAACTTTATTAATTGAGTTATCGTCATTTCTTTTCTTGCGTGTATTTTTTTTTCAAGTGATTTTATTTTTTGTTATATTTTTATTTTGAGTGTTCTTAAATTATTCCAGCTATTTTTCCTCTTTTACAATTTCTTTCGGTTAACATTTTCAAATAAAAGAGATTTTTAAAAAGTATTAAATAACGTTCTTATTTTTTGGTATGGCAATAAATTGGTGTAATTATATTTTTATTTTGACGTCAGGCTAAAAAAAGCTTAGCTTAGTAGGTGATAACGCGCCAAAGATAGCAACCCCGTTTTATGTAATATGGCAACCCTTTTTAACTTTCACATTGAAAAGAGGAGTCCCGAAAGATTACACAAGCTCGTTGTTGGCGACTTTTGGGAAAAGTGTGCCAAGTAGGCGGTTAAAATACGATCGTATTGTAAGGTTAGGAAAAAAATCTTTAAAACTTGGGATTGAGTAGGCATTTTTGAATACTCTAATATAAATAGTTTATAATTGTGTCATATTTCGTAAAATAATAACAAATTTTACTCCCATTAGTTTGAGTTGTTTTTATTTTTCTTTGTTATTGTAAACACTATTAAAAGTTTGTCTACACAAACCATTATCATAGCAAAGCTATTATCATGCCTATGAAGTGCTGTAAAACGTTTGCACGTTAATTACACATCTTCATTTATCAACAAATATTTATTGTACTTTTAAAATAAGTGAAAGCTCAAAAATTATTTTAATTAAGAAATATGTTTTGTAGGTTCATCAGATCTGCTCATAAAGAGAAAGTTAACCTGAAGAAAAGCATATATATAATATTTTATCTGCGTTGCTAAAAAATTATGAACAGAATGACTGGACATTGAATGTAATGCCTATAACTGGTTGGCAATGTATGAAAATTCATATTTCATACGATTTCTAAAAATGACAAAATGTCAAATATATCTCCTATTCAATGAATGGAAATTTTGTGCACTTCAAAACTGAAAAGGCAATTTGAGGTAAAATAAATTCTATAATCAATCAGAAAATACGAGCAACAGGAAAATTTGTCCTTGTTTCTTTGAAAACTAGTGGGGAGATTCTATTCCTGAAGTCGACAAGAGGCAAAATGATATATTGATAATTATAATGTGTGAGCTAGAGTATTGTTTCTACTGATTGTAACTGCAGAGGGAAATTAGAAACAATTCTATGTAAGATTTCTATTTAATTTATGCTTTAGAACTTGCTTAGAATTGAAAATATTCCTGACCATGATATTCCTGTCAGGTCAATTCCATTTTGCCAGCCCAGTGGAAGCAGCCAAGGAGTTTTCAAACTTATGTGTTAAACAAAAGGCCAAAATATAATATGCCTTTGCATGAAACATATAATGAATTTTCAAATGTTATACAAGCCTACTACATTACAACAAGTAGGATTATTTCAATTTTCATTTTTTTATATGAAAGCTTTTTTCATTTATAAGAAAAGAATCAATTTTATTTTGCATAACTTTCATTATCCTTTATATATTTTGAATAAATTTTATAATAGTAGCCTCTTTTTTTTCTGAATAACAACTCAAGCAATGAAAATTCTAGTTAACTGAATTAATTTTTCCTTTCATTTAAATTCTTTCTTTTTGTTCACAATTTTAAATGTTCAAATGAAAAAAGTTTTTAAAAGTATTAAATATCGGTTTTAGATTTTGGTATTGCAATAACATTTGTATAATTATTTTTATTTTGACATGAGGTTTAAAAGGCTTAGCAGAATATATTTACTGTAAACTTCTGAACAGAAATTTCTTTAAAACTTGAGATAATGCAGGCATTTTTTAATACTCTTATATAAATAGTTTCTAATTATTTCATAAAATAGTCACAAATTTTACTCCCATTAGTTTCAGATATTTTTTTTTCTCTATTATCCTAAACATTATCATGTTTATGAAGTTCTATAAGACTTTTACTTGTTAAATACTTTTCTCCATCAAATATTTTATATGTACTTTTTTTAATAAAAGGGAAAACTCAATAATTATTATAATTATTTTCTAGGCTCATGAAAGGTGACCAAAAAGGAAAAGTGAATCTAAAGAAAGGTTTCTTATATATAGCAGATGATTCAGTTATACATATATATAATATTTACATAAATTGTGTGGTATTTATATATATTTGTAGAAATTTCAAATGCTTCAAGTATTATAAATATTTTTTTAATTAAATTTTGTTTATAAATGATGAGAAAATATTATTTATTTATTCATGATAGTCATCGAGTCAATTTCAGGACGCTGCTTGGGTGTACAAGTTCATTACAGAAAATTCAGCCTAAAATTTGAATAATATCATTTTACTTTGTATTTGTGAAATTTTATTTAATAAAGGTCTTTTTAAATAAATTGTTTTTTTTTCCTTTCTCCAAAAAATAAAAGGGGAAAATAATATATATATATATATATATTTAAACTTTTTTCAGAAGTAATTTTGTATAATTGAAAATGTTTGTTTGGAATTAGGCATTTATTTAGAATTTTCGTGAAATGTTAGAGTTAATAATAGACCAAATTTGGTTCTTATGCTACAAAGCCAAGTTAAAACTTATAATAAATAAATAAATATTACAAATTTCAAATTATTTTTTTTATTTGTAAAATGTTGTCTATTAGACACTAGCTAACACTAACATTTATAATGAAGTATAAAGTTTCTTCAACAAGTATGTAAGTTAATAGTAAACATAAAAGATTTTATGCAAATAAAATGAAGAAACATGTAATAGGAATTGCATAATTTAGAATATTAAACAATTTTTAACCATTGCATTAGAAAAAATAGGGAAATGTTCAAATTATGTTTAAATAGAAATTTGTGCTTTATTTATTATTTTTTGGTAATTGTCTCGTAGAATGTTATTTATTACACACTACCTAGCACTAACATTTATAATGAGGTATAAAGTTTCTTCAACATAAAGTTTGTAAGTTAATAGGAGTTTCATATAAATGAAAGAAGTGTTGTATTTTGTGTATGGAATTTTTGTATAATATTCAGAATTTGTCATAGATCAAATTTGGTTCTTTTGCCACAAAAACAAACCTTACTATACAGAGATCTAGAAAAGTTATTTAAAGTAACTTGTTAAATTGTGCTTGTAAAAATATTGCCTATTGAAGAAAACATAATAGGAATGTTGTAATTTAGTGTTTTTAACCAATGCAGTAAAAAAAGGGGTGTTCAAAGTATGATAAAATAGAAATTTGTGTTTTATTCATTTCATTTTAGTAATTCTTTTTTTATTGCTTACATTAAACAATTTAAAAGCTTATAACAAACTATAAGAATATACATATAGTTCTGTGGTGAATACCATCCATATTTACCAGGCAACATCCCTCGGACCGAAGTACACTTTTGGCCCAACGGATTTGGTACTGGACTACTAACCAACAGGTACGGAGTTCGGGCCTAGCGCTATCCGCTACACCTAAAGTTCTATATATATTATATAGAACCATATAATATTTTTAATAAGAATTATATAGTCTTATATAGAAAATAGAATTATATAAGAATAATATGCTTTGAATTTTCTTGAAATAACTTTTAAAATTAACAAATTGTATAGGCAATATTAAAAATTTAATAGTATATATATATAATTATACTGATTAATTATGCAATTGAAACTATGATTATGTTAGCAGTTTTTCCCATGCATTTAATGATGAAAATAAATAGGAAATATAAATGAAAGAAACTAACCTTATATAGAGATATAAGATTATATTATTAGAAATAAGATGTGCAAGTGATCAAATTTAAAATTATTTCAGATAATTTTAACATTTATTTATATTCCTTAGAGCAGTAAAAAATGTAATTTGAAAATTTATAGTGTAAGATTGTGATAAAATAATATGCTATAATAATAATTAAGAAAGTCAAAGAGTTAAAATTAAAATAATGAAACATATCATTCTATGAAAAGCAAGTGTTTTATGGAATTTTAAATTTATCAAAATAAATAGCAAACAAAAATATTCATAAGTAAAAAAGAAAAGTAAACTACTTAAAATATTTATTATTTTCATTCGTTTGAAAAAAATTTGAAAGTACAATAATTTTAACTATTATGACACTAAATTATAGGGTTTAAGAAAACCAAATAACCAATAAACTAATATTTCAATTTGATGCGGCAAGTGTTCAGTAATAAATCACCCAATGATTGATATTTGGCCTCCCATTGCTAAAAAGCATTGGGAAATGGTTGGTAACATATTGCCCATTGCTAAAATACATTGGGAAATGGTTGGCATTGGGTCGCCCATTGATAAAACATATCGGGAAATGATTGGAATGACGTCGGCCATGAGAAAGCACATCGGGAAACGATCGGAAATTACATCGAAAAGAAGTCGGCACGATCATCGCCCGGCGTTCCGCCGTGGGACAAGACCAATGTTGGCGCGACATCGGCTTCCGATCTCAGCCCGACGTCGCGCGTTCTGCGTTGCGATGTGTGGCCAATGGTTGGCCGACGATCTTTTGCTGCTTGGGATACTCATTATTCACATTTATTTTTTTTAATGTCTGTAATATTTTATTTATAATATTTTGAATTGTGCAGGGAAATGCTGAGTGGGTTTATAAGCATAATTCAGAAAACAATACTCTCTTCACTCACCGGTAGAAGTTCTTTTGGCTGCTGCTGAATTGTAACTCAGAAATGTCAATAGATAGAAAAATGAAGACAATATTTCAGCTCGCCCAACGACTCCAGTCACCTAATGGAAGAAACAACAAACCATTAATTCAAGATTATGATCTTGACTTTTAAAAAAACTGTTATAGTTATTTTATTGATCGATTAAATTTAGCTGCATCGAAGCAAAAGAGAACTAATAAAATTATAGAAAAATTCAAATATTTGCTAAAAAATCGAGACTACAGGGTTCTTTATTTTAAATGAGAAACCAAAGGAATATAAAGTGAATCAATTCAGAAAGTGTTACACTTGGGTTTTTTCATTTTTGATTAGTGTGAATTTAAGAATAATAAGATACTTTTCTTTAATAGAATTTTTGGAAGTACGAAGTCCAATTTAGAATAATAATTTATTTAATTAAACAAATTATATAATTTTATATAACTTTTATGTTTTTTCTTTTGCCCTACTTTCAAATTTATTTCTGTATACTCGTAAGGAAATATAATACAAATAATTTTGCAACTTTATTTAACTGAAATTACTTTTCTGTCATTACCAATTTTGAAGGGCTAAAAGTTCGAATGTTTTTCAAACAATTCATTAATTTTTTTAAACAATTAAAGTTCTAGCATATGATTCTTTATAAAATAGTTTAGTTTATTTAATTTTTATTTCGACTTTAAAGATTTTTTTTGTTGTCTTTTTAGAGGAAAGATTCAACTTCAGACTACATTTACCTCTTATAAAACCTATCTATTTTTTTTTCGAATCCCAGTAGTTAATATCGAATTTTCAATTTTAAAAACAGAGGCGAAATACATCGGAAGTTTTATTTTATTCCCGCATTTTCAAAAGGTATAATCCGCAATAAAAGGAAAAAAAATCTATTCTGCGAATTTTAATATTCTTTGCGGAAAATAGTTCTCTTCAAAACTATCTTTTTAAATCTACTTTGTGAATACACAGAGTTAAAAAAATGTTTGGTATTTTTTCGTATTCATTTTAATATTCTTTTCTGAACATTTTTATTGAATCTGGATGTATTTTACTTTTATTTAATGTATTTTATGAGAAGACATAGATTTATATCCACCATTTATTTTCGATCCGTATTGCAAATGTCCATGACAGAAACTGTCTTATTGAAATATTTTTTAAAATATCAAACAGAAATATTTTTGTTATTTTTTCCTATTTCTTAAGTATTAATTTTAACACACAAATCTCAAGTTTTGAATATATGAATGTAGTACATTTTTTCAAAAATTGAATCTAAATTTATGCTTGTATTTATTTGCAATTCTTTGAAATACAATGAGATTTTTTTTCTTTAGCCTTGAAAAATCTTAGAACTGCAAACCCCAAGAGAGTAACTAAATCCTCTTAGAGATACAACTTAAACACTTCATTTTACATAAATTTATTGATTCTTTAAATTCTAGCGTTTAAAAAATAAAAAAAAAATAACTTGTGTTCCTGCATTTTTAATATCGTGGTATTTTTTTCATTTCAAAGATGTATCAATGTAGTTTTTATACATACGTTTTTAGATTAAATAAATAAAGAAATGCAAAGTTTATTTTCAGTGTAGAGATCAAAGAACGTAGTTTTCTTAAACGTAAACGGTCGTAAGCATCTTGTACTTTTAAAAACCTTTTTTTCTCTGTCAGAATTAAGTGCAATTCAAGCGAATAGTTTTAAGATACATTTTATGTAGAAACATAATTATCTTTAGTATAAGTAAGATTGATTTTTTTTATTTTCACTTTGCTTAAAGATTTTTTTTTAATGTTAAGACACCTTACATAAATATGGAAAAGGTTATAAATAAACTTTTCCTGTATGAAAAAAATGAATATAAATTAATAATTCTGTTGAACACTGAAAAGAGAGAAAATTGCTTTAATTTGGTAACTTTTTAGAATAGTTTAAAAAATGTTAGAATAGCAGTTCTTTGAACAGCTGTAAATATAGTGATAAGTATGTGAGATTTAAGTCCATTCTCAATTATAAATTTAAGCCTTCGAAGCTTAATCATTTTTATTTATTCATAACATGAATTTAAAAGTATAATGCCTGAATTTTCTTTAGAATACGAGCATTATCTTCAGAGTTCGTAAAAGGACTATAATTTGCATTAAATTAACACAAATGTTTTCCCAGTTGTTTTATTTTATATATTGCGCTTTAAAATTTTATTCTGGCATTTATTCGTTTTGTTAAAAAAAAGAATACATTTTATTCTGGCATTTATTCGTTTTATTAAAAAAAAGAATACATTTTTTTTGTTTTAAATCTTAATAATTCTCTTCCTTTACGAAGAAAAAACCTTAGAACTCTTGTCAATTTTTAATTTATGCTATGATTAAGTTCAAGAAAGTGCATAATTGTATTCGAGTAAAAAACCTATTTTATTCAGTGCCCTTTAGTAAAAAAAATGATATTTTGAAAGGTATAAGTATGGCTTACCATAGTATTTTTTAAAGGAAATAAGCTACTGTATTAAACTTTTTTATGAGATATTATTTTTATTAAATATATTTGGTATTTTTCTGAAAGCTTAGCATACAAAAAACGTAACAATTATTAAAAAAATGTGCAATTTTTTAAAAACAATTTCCTTTTAATTTCGAAGAGTAGAAGTTAACATTGTTAACATATTTGGAATATGTATAAAATAAGATTTAAATAATTTGATATACCTTCAAAAGGGAACAAAACAAAAATTCAAATCATGGAACAAAAACCTTAATCTAGTATTTTTATTGATGTAGCGTTTCTTTAAACACTTATTTACGATGACTTGTTTAACATTCGGTAATATGGTATACTATAGAAAGAATTATTATGCACTTTAGGGTGCTCTATATATTCTTAGTTTATCATTATTTTCAATTTATGTACTATCAATAATAGTACAATTTTTAAAATTTTTAGAACTTCAGTATTAATTAAGCAACAAAGCATTAACCTTAATTTCGTACCTGCAATACTGTCTGGCAACGAATTAAAAAAAATAACTTCAAGATTTAACGATATTTTTAATTAAGGAATTGTAAATTAAAGATTGTTAACAAATTATATAAATTTGCAATATATCCAACACGTCCATGCTCTAATACACTAGTGAGATATGCTTTTAGATATCTCATTGAGATATAAATGAGCTATGTTTTTATTAATTTTCTCCTCATAATATATTATTGCAAACAAAATGATTTTTACCATCATTTATTACTATTTTCTAAAATTTTTGCCATTATTTGTTTTGAAAGATATCAACCTTTAAGCAAACCAATTAAAATATATCTTGAGTTTTTATTAGGTCTCAAAATATGGTTTTAGAATTTATGTTCCTATGATTTCTTGTCAGATTTCTTTCTTTTTCAAAATATCACCTTAAATAACATATTTATTAACATATATGAACATATTATTTTATATTTATTAACATATATTATTAACATATTTATTTTACCATACTTCGTTTAGTATATTATGCTATTGTTAAGAAATTATTTTCAAGGTGAAAACAACTTACAGCCTCGGTGTGCAGAGGATGGACAGCAAAGAGAAGAGAGGCCACAAATGCGGTTCCCTCTGATACGAAAAGGGTGCAGGTTCTGAGGAGGAAGATAAAGAAAAAAGTCAGAACTCTCAACAATAGATACTTCGATTTCTAAACAACAAAGATTAGTTTTAAATCAGATCTGTACCCATTTGTTACAGCCGACTCAAAGTTTTTTAAATAATCGGAATAAGGCTTTTAAGATAAAATTATAACGATCATATCAACACATAATTCTATTATTTAAGAATGTTTTAATTATTTTAGAAGGATTTATATACTGATGTTCTTTTTTAGCCATGAGCAAAGCTTCAGTTTTTAAATAACTGCAAAAACAAACTCCCATTCTTTTCTACTATTAATTCGAGATATAGCGTGTAGTGTAGATTTAAAAGGGTTACTTTTTAAAGAGACATATACACATCTAACATATATATTTCTAAAGGTGGTGGAATGCATATATCGAAACGAGTTCATTTCATTAAAAATTAAATGAAATTTTTACATTTTGTAGCGATAAGTCCTGAAATTAATATATCACAAAAATGATTTCTAAATATTCTTAAAGTTAAAGAAAATATATAACATTTCAATGATACATGATTTTTTGAAATTAATTTTTTTTTCTATTTTTAATCAAATGTATGCATAGATTTAAAAGTGCTTTACAATAATAGATATAATCGCTGAATTGAAATCCAATTATTTTCGTTACTCCTACTAGTATTTTAACCTACCGTTATTTTTTTTTTACCATTTTATGAAAACTCGACTTTTCTATTTATGTATATTTCAAAGTGTGACATGTTTAAATGAGAAAAAAATGAAATCTGGTTGCAATCCAAGTTTGAATTTACTCTTAGTTTACTGCTAGACAAGAAAGATTGTTTGGCAAAGACCTTTTTTTCTTCTATAACACCTGTTAATGAATACTGTCTATACTATTTGTTAAATACTGATTTTAATTATGTCATAAGCCATACATATTAATTATAATACCTTATTTTCCTTAATTTTTTTCGAATAATCTACAAATATTTTGTACTTTTTAGAGTATTTCAAGCTTTCATATAATAAAGCGATTTTCCAATCTGAAAGGGTACAATTAGAAAAAAAAAAACGGAATATTTACAAAACCTTGTTAGATACAATCCTTCTCACTTACATTATGTTGCTATGAAATTAAAAACCAACTTTAACGTTTAACAGTTTGGTGTTTTCATATCCCAGTAAAAAAAGTTAAACTAAAAGGCTAGAGGGAATGAAGCAAGTAATTTTATCTGTAAGTAAAAACAATCTCGAAATTATTAATATCATTACTCTGTTTAAAGATTTCAGTATTTCAGAATTAGTTTCTGCCTTATATAATCTGTTGCAGAACTTGTAAACTTGATTGCAATTTATAAACAGGGAGGGGAGGGGGATCATGTAGTTTGAAGCATAAAATCTGAAATCTACGTGATAGTAATTAGATCCCGATTCTAATGGTAAGTTCAATTATTTGTCTATAGGATCACTTCGGTTTTCAATTAAAATTCCAGCCAAATAAGAGAAGGTCAGGACTTATCAAAATGCAAATTTCCATGAAAAATTTACTTACCTTTTGTACAGTAAACATACAAGAGCATGAAGGATAACATTTGTTAAATGATATCCAAAAGGCTGGAGTCCGTGTAACAAATAATTAAGTCTGTAGGTGAAAACACAAACAGGTCTGTAGGATTTGTGACTTTGTTCCTGAAAAAAAGAGATAAAAAACATGCCAAATTTATAAAAATAATTTCTTCGTTCAATTAAATATAAACTAGCATGAAAAAAGAATCAGAAAATATTCTCCGCGAATTAAAAATATTAAAAAGAAGTTTTAAGTTACATTGTTACATTCGGAAAACATTTTGGAAAAATGCTTTTTTTCTATCTTTTGCAGACAATCAAAAACATTAAAATTTTATGGCATCTATAAAACAAAATAAAGCTAAAAATCGGAAGATTTTTTAATGGGAAAAATGTACTTGTTTTAGTTTTTGGAGAAAGAGTTATAACTCAAAATCCATCAAGTTTAAAAGTTTATCTAATTATTTGATCAAATTCTTAAGGATAGCTTATTAAATATATTTCTTATTTCCTGAAAAAGCTCTGCTTCTATTAAATATCTAATCACTGGAGTTCTACTGTTAAATAACATGAAAATTTCAATTTTTTATGACTGCTAATCTCAAAAAACAACTACAGAGTATTTATAACAAAAAAATTTGATTGTTCTCTATGTTTAAAAAACTGCAGAACATTGAGGAATTACATGAAATTTGAACAAAATAGTTATAGAAAGATTTTAACTTGTAATATCTTTTTAAGAAATTTCTCTTAAAATTTAGAATTTGAGAAATTTGCTTCAAAGATGTTAAATAGAACTAAAACATGTATAATAGAAATATAAAAATCAATATATCCTTCCAAATAATAAACTTAAACACACTATTAATGGATAAAAAACTGTAAAAAATTAAGAATATTGATTAAAAATATTATTAGACATTTTAGCAAATCTCCACTTTTCAACAAAATCAGCTATCACAATAAAAAAAACCCTAAAAATTATTAAGATTATTCTGAAGAAGATTTAGACTTCAAATACTAAATATGTGCACGAAATATTATCTGTATAGAAACTAAGTTTTCTAATTATCGCTTTTAAGTATGCTAGGACGATCAACAGATTTCTTATGTATAGACTTAGACGTAGAAAAATACCAATTAAGATTAAAAATCCTAAAATGACATCCTACCCTTCAGCTCAAAACATTTTTCAATTATTGTAATATCATGCACATAAACATAATTTTGAAAATATATTTTGGGGTTCACAGAGGTCTTAAACATAGATATTCATCAAAATATAGAGTTCGAATATTTCGATGAATTATGACACAATTTCTTTGAAAATGACAAATAAAAATATGAATGATTTAAAAATATTCTCAATGCATTAAAATCTTTGACTAGATTTTGAAAAATTCATATAATATTCCACTATTTTGTAATCGTAAAAGGATATACTTGAAGCGAAAAAAAAAGAATTGCAATTAATTATTTGATGCATTCTCAATACGTTACAATTTAAAAATTTTTCTAATGCAAAATAGAATTGGTCGTAAACTATTGAAATCGAAATGTGAGCAAACTATTTGTTTTTCTGAAGAATAAAGAATTGCGTTTTTCTCATTTTAGAAACGATAAATATAGATGAAAATCAATAGCAATTTGCTACTGGATTTTGCAAACATATTTTTTCGATATAAAAGTAAGAAAATAGATTTTAAGTTATTTGATTTACTATATATAAGGTATTTTTTTAAAATCTTTCTTCATAATGAGACGCATTCAGATATGGTCTTTAAAAACATGTACGATTACTAAACTTTAATTCTGTTCGTAAATCATATTGATATTCCAGTTGTATATATTTGAAAACAAAATGTTACTTGGTATTGCTGAAAAATAATTAATACTTCCCTCACTACCGATCACAAGAGTTTTCACAAAAGTTCAGAGACCAAATTATTGCCTTTTTATATTTAGCCAATTTTCCTATTTTTAAATTGATAAATATTAATTTGGATATCAAATATACAGATAATGTGATTATATAAGACCTGTGGCATAGCCTAGATTTCAGTCCCTCGGGGTAGGGGTGTACATCAAATTCGCAGCTCTCTTATTTAAGTATATAAATCAAAAAGGTTTCAAAATGTGTAGAAATATTAAAGGAAGTTTTGACAAGATTAATTTATTATTTAATATTATAAATAATAGAAATACTGCTTTTTTGTTTCATTATATAACCAATTTATTAGAATGTTTACAAACTTTTTCTTTTATAACAAATATTTATGATGTGCGTGAACAATATATATAATTAAGAACCTAAAATGACTAACAACAAAAAGAATATAAATCATAAATCAAAGCTTCAGTTATAACTATAACAATTCTGTTGATATAGAATTTTTTTGAAAAATTAATGCTTTTTGACTTTTGAAACTTTCATACTTTTTGAAAAGCATCTGCGTCGATTTCATTTTTTATTTTGTTTTTTTAATTATAACTATTTGGTATACAATTTTAATTTCAGAATATCCGAATTTTTGTTCTTTCTTCCCTGTCACCCGCTTTTGCAATACCATCAGACTCAAAATTTAAGGGTTTGATTTAACTTATAGAAAATTTGAATATCATAACTTTTGAAACAGATTAGATATGAAAATTAATCATAAGGCCTAAATCAAGGTGAAAAAAATGTTTTCACCAAAAATAAATAATCGCTTCCAAAAATGTTTTATAAATACATGCTTATATACATTTTGATATTCGTCATTCAACCAATAGGTTCCAGTTTAATCCAAGAAAATTAATAATTTACAGAGAATTAACCTCAACAGAGTTATATTCTCTGAAATGCATATTCTGTTTTATGACTGAATTACATTCAAAACGCGCAATATGCAAAAAATTTATAAAAAATATCTCGCTTTTACTATGGTTTATTGCAAATTTCATACAATCTAGAAGAAAAATAAATTATGCTTTTTATAGAATCCAGACAAATTTTCATTCTTGAATGTTATATATATATACATTCTTTCTTAAAAGAGAAAAACTTTTAAGAAATAAAAATTTTAGAATGAGGTCTTTAAGAGCTTCGATATATCATCTTTAAGGTAAATATATTTTAGAAAGATGAATTGTATTTTTGTTGCGCATGGAACATACAGGTTTAGGAATAACAAATGGAACAAACATATAATGTCATAAACCCATTTAGAGGAGCAGAACTCTCATTCTAAGTTTATGAAGAAATGCAACTAATGCGCTAAAATAATTAATTATTTTGTTATCTGAATGTTGAGTAACTATTAGTTAAGAAAAGAGAAAAAAATGGTAGTCCTTTCAAAGAATTTTACATAGTTCCATTTAAATTAGAGATTTAAAAATATCGTTGTAATTAATTTTCTTTATAAAAATTCACATAATTAAGAAAGTGAGTTTCAAGATAATTTGCAGATGCTACTTTCTTGCATTTTTCAAGAATTATGTATTCTTTATGATTTAAATGTTGAAGATAGTTTTAGACATAAGGATTTTAGGTAATTGTGTTTAATGTCTTGTTAGTTTATGTTTCGTCAGTTTTAGAGAAACTATACAATAAGAAAACTAGTGTTTCTTAGCATTCTTAGCAGAAAACAGGTATATTTATCGCTACATTCATAACAATAAATATAGCAGTTATATAGACATAGTGAATATATTATGGGTAAAATATTGCTCTTTATTTCTCTAATAATAAAATATTTTTTAAATAATAAAATACATCTTGTAAGCATTATTAGCAATTTTAATAACGCATCAAGTTGGAATACTTATTGGTATTCATATCCATGAAAATGGTAAAGAACACAGGCCTATAATATTTCAATATATCCAACCATTTTTTTGTTTATCTCTTTAACTGATTACATTTGTCAGATAGTTATAAAAGTCAAAAATTCCTTACCTGTGAATATACACCAGATATTATGTATGAATGTATACCAATTATTTCGTATACTTATTTAAATATGAAGTTTCATATAAAAGAATTAATGAAATATTTATTGAAGAATTATTTTATTAACAAACTGTTTTATTGCCTCATGTTCCTCTTTACAACGAAAGGAGGAGTGCAGTAGCTTCTTAGGGTAAGGACTCCTGAGAACCCGAGGGCAGAAATCTGACTTCTAGCTCACACACGTCACATACCTCTTTTACGAGAATGACTTCATTCATGCTTTTCATTCATTCATCCACAGAAAGCAATTTAGTTCTGAAACAGAGAAACATCACCTCTGATCCAGTACCCTTAGTGGTGTTACTTTCTTCATGTAAAACTTTGCGACCACGGCAAATTTAACGTGCACAAGCCACCACACATTACGGAGAGTTTTATTTCATTAACAATATTTCCACTATTTTAAATCATATGCGTGATTCCAAATAATTATATATTTAAGAAATGAATAATCGTTTCATGGATTTTAGGTTTCTTATTGAAAACTTTAACATCTGAAATCCAGCCAAGTACATAACTGTGTGGTTTAAAATTTTTTAAAGCAAATCGGAAAACGAATTAAAACACTAGACAGAAGAAATAGAATGCCTTATTTGACATCTAATTCGTTTCTAGAAATACATAGGTCCACCGTAAAGTCCAGTTCTGTTTATCGTTAAAAATCGATTTGCTCTAATCATCGATATACATCTAGGGAAAGTGGTGAAAATGCATAAACTTATTAATACTGCTGGAAAAGATTAAATAGAATGTGATGAGTTCATTTTTGAAGAGCTATCATGATTGATGGATAAAATTACATCCTCATCTTTTAAAGAGCTCAAATTGCTAGTGCCCAGCTTTTTGCAGAAGCTCTTGCTAGGATACATCTTTATTCAGTTCTATAAGTTTTAAATTCCTTTACATGGCTTGCAAAATGTATATTGGCTGCTTCATAGCTGTATGTTAGTGACGATGTTCAATTCATGGACTGTCTTGCAAAGTCTCCTTATTAAATTCTGAATGATCAAATGCAAAATATTTTCACTTGGCAACATGTGATCATCATCTTCCAGCAAAGATTTCTGGATTTTTTCTTTTCTTCGATAATCCTACTAGAGGAATGGATCCCACGTCCTTCTAAGTCAGTTGCAACTTAAAAATCAGCATGCATAGACGCTGGGCAGATGATGAAATCTTGCAATGCAGTCCCGTATTGATCAATGAACGGATTTTTCTATTACCTGTGTCAAGCAACTTTGTCTTATGTTCCGTTGTGCTGGAAATTGACATTTTAATAAATTTTCTTTGAATCTTCCAGATCCCATTTCTGAAAACCTTTTTTCACTCTACCCCCGTTCGAACTTCTGGATTTTATGGAATCGAGTATTCCGAGACGCTAGATTTCCACACTAATTTTCATAAACAGTGCCTTCTAATTATTAATTTCCGCATATATCAAACTCTAGCTTCTTCTTCTAACCTGATATTATGTTCCAAAGAGATATGATCTTTTATTCTTTTCCAATGTGATTATAATTCATTATGGATCCTTCTCTTTCATTTAACAATTTTTAATCACTTTGCGAAAATACAGCAGTTAATTTCTCAAAAAATTCAGAATAAGTAATCATGAGCCATGTTTAAAAAACAATAATATTTCAAAATGTTGTCATGGATATTTTTATAGTTTACTCAATTGTTTTCAAATAAATGATTCACAGAACTTTGCACTTGCCAAAATCTACTTTTTATAGTACAAGTTGTTAGCAAATATTGAGTTTTAAAACAATGTTGTGAAATAAGATTTTAACTCATAAATTATAGAATGTATCTTTATCTGAATTTTCTCTGAAATGAAATTAAAATATTTCGCTAGAAGTATCCACTAGAAATTAACAGTATATCTATGATAAATAATATAAGGATAAACATAATGGATTGTTTTGAAATTGGGAGTTTCTGAATAAAATCACCGAAAGGAAATCTACAGAAAGGAAAATAATTGCAGCAATTAGCAAATCTAGATTTGCATTTGAAGCTATTCTTCCAAGTACTGAAAGGAAATTTGTCACTTAAAAGACGTTATTGCGCGCTTATATCACGGTTAAATGCACATTAGCATCTAAATTATTCCTCATCACCTCTAAATGTCTGAACAAGTTGTCATGGGGGCTGCGACAAGATATAATTAAGAAGGGTTTTCTGTATCTTAGCTGGAGATCTGAAAATTATTTCGCATTAGGAAATTTTCAGCCAACTTTTCAGCGAGTGAAATTCCAATCTGCTTAATTAGCGATCCATCTGTCCATGGTTTGCCAGTAATTAAAGCTCTGCCGTTAATTGTGCCTCAAAGGAGACGGTTCGCTCTGGTGGAGTATGGCAGTTAGTGCCAGGAATCGCCCTTAAATTTTCATTTGATCGGAAAGCGCAAGCATTAGAAATTATTTATTATTCATGGCATTTTAATGGGATCCTATTTATCCTCTTACGAATAAATAGCAGTCTAAAGTGATGAATGAATAAATAAATAATAAAACGGAGTTCAGATTTGTATCTGATGGATTTTAAATTGACGTTGTGGTGCAAGCAAGCATAAATGTATTAGTAATTTCCAGATTTGAGTGAAAAAGATGGCATTGAGGAGGATGGACACTTAGACTTGTAGAGTCTTTTATCTGTCACAAAGAATTAAAATGTAATGGCAAGTAAAGTGGATCAAGAATAAATAACTCTAAAATTGCCTTGAAATGTTTATATACGAGAAAAATTAAATCTCGGTTTAAACGATTACGAGAAAATAAATCATAATGTGACATATTTTTTATCTAAAAGCTGCTTCTTATTTAATAATCTAGACAGTCTATTAGACAATTTCTCACCTTTTCACTTTTCATCTATTAGTCGAGATGCTAGGGGAAGATTTCATTAAATGTGCGGGATCAACTTTGTAAAATAGTATACAAAAGATTATCAAAACATCAAAAAATATTAGTGTTATGCTTGAAAATTTGTTTTTAAAAATTCTATCGGTATGTACAAACCTTTTGTCCTTTTTTTATTCTGTTAAGTATGTAATACAAGTTGGTTTAAATCTCAACTACAAATACCAAGAAAGTGTTTTTAACCATCTGAAGTTATCTCAGCTCGAATTTCTCATATTCTAACAGAATATAGTGTGTTTTATACTGCCTTGTATGGTGGGTTCTTGCTGTATCACTCTACTCATTGGATCTAAAATTTTATAAACTTATACAATGAAAGGGCGTAAGATAAATTTTGTTCACTAGTCTCAAAACAAAAAATGACAGTTTAGATAAATTGAATATAATGTTTGATATATTACTAATTAAGAACAAAAAGTTCCTACAAGAATTGCTTAAAACAAAAGGTACAAATTTATTGCTCAAGAGTTACTACAGCACCTTTGAAGTAATTTTGATCCAATTTCAATGTACCTCTACTAAAATAGAAACATATCTTTTTTTGCTAGGTCATTTCTTGCGAAGTCCCATTAGAATTTATTGTGGCTGAAAATTCTCTTTCGTTTAATTGAGGCGTGGTAGGTAGTTTTTTATTACCAAGTTAAAGAATACATAATGGTTGAAACAATTTCAACGGTTAAAATAAGAAAAAGTCCCACGGTGCCGTAACAAATAAAGACGGAGCTTGTGAAACCACATTTAATGTTTTTTGTAGATAATTCGTTGGTAATAATGATGATGGGCAAATAAGTCTTATCATGATGCAATCCCCCGAATTATTCCTCCACAGTTTGTTTTCAGTTTTCCATATAGGCACATGTTCAATAAAGCCTCTGATTAATAAACCAAGCTGCGTAAAAGCCAATTGTTTTGATTAGATGGATTTGAAGATTAGATGAAGTGTATAATCTTCCAAGAGCGATTCATTAATGACATTCTCTATATTCTTTATATACTTTATTTCACTCAAACATTCTACAATTTTAATACAAACTTATCCTTAAATGCTTTTCGCAACATTTCAAAAGTAGCTATCAAGAATTGCTTTCGCAAATAAATTTCAATTTATGTTCTTTAATCATCATGTTCACCTTTGCAGAAAGTTGACAAATTAAAATTCATATCGCATCGTAAAAAATATTTTCAGGCAATAAAATAAAAATAAATAAATTCCTACTTTCCCGCCGTTTAGGGAAGTCGTAAAAATGTTTCATAAAAATTAACAAATGATATCAACTTTATTTTTAAATTGGAGCATTTCTGATATCTTAGTATTACAGTATAATACCTATAATTTTTATGATAAATCAATATATTTTATTTATATAATTAATATACACATTTTATTTTTCCTGAGTCATAATGTTGACATATGAACTGATTTCTCATAAACAAATACTGATTAAATTTGAAAGAAATTTTAACACAGTACATTGGATTACCTGCCGTTAAAAGTAGGACGGTACAACAGATTCAATTTGGCGGTACAAAGGTACCACCACAAATTTTTGAAGTATCTCGTTGATTTCTGGAGTTATGTTTACAAAATTATGAAAACACAAGCAAACAAATTTCAAATAGATGAATTTAAAACAAAATTCGATAGAATTCTTGGGGGGGGGCAGCAAAATTTTCATAAATATCTTGTTGTCATTTTAAGTTACATTTGCCAACCGACAGACCCAAAATTCAAAAACTTTATTTTGGTTCCGCAGTAAGCTCAGAGTTGATAATATCGCTTCCAAGTACCATTAATTTCGAGCTTAAAATATAATTTTTTCGATAGCTATAACGAATAATGATTAGATGCTAGATCAATGATCCCCATTCATGGTGGCAAAAATGATATGTACTGAATTTTGCCATTTTTTGGATTATTCCTGGAGACATAAAATCTTCTTTTGCATTGAGACCTAAATGTTTCTTTGCCTTGTCATGTTAATACAAAATGCATAGGCACAGCTTTGAAATCAGACGATTTGTTCTCAAGTGAGTAGTTAAGCGAAGTTCATTGATTACTCTCCACTCTTTCGCAACTAAAGTTATTTGTTACCAATTTGTTGCTTTTTATTGTTTTTTATATGCTCCAAATTTTTGTTTTTGCGTATGTTTTGTTACTGTATACAAGTTTTAATTTTAATTTTTCGATCTATACAAACTTTCATTTTTTGTGAAAAATAAATCGACTTTTCCCATTATCGAGTTTCTCAGATTTGTCACTTTTCCCTTATCGATCGGATTAAGGATTTTCGTTATCGTATTTTCTTTCTGGTTACTTTTTATAAGGGAAAAATATAAATTCGAATCAAAGTGACTGATTGACAAAAATAAAAACAGCGTTATCATTTCTTGACGCACCGATGCCTATTTTGCTGGGCCAATGACACCAAAGTTTAATTTAAAATTTAAAAAATCAAAATAAATTTACAATTAAAAGCATTTAAAAAAGTAAAAGCTATAACTAGATAAATGACAAAACTTGTTTTAAACTGAAGCACCTTTCCACATTAAATAAGAAAACGGAAGCATATTACAAATAAAAATTAGTAGATATATATCATAAACATAACAAAATATAAGCATGATTTATAGTGCTAATTATCTTAAACAGACGATATAAAATCTATAAAAAGTATTTAATATAAATTAGAAATACGATTTGATAAGAAGAATCCAAAAAGAGAAAATCTTAAAAAGGTAATAATCAATACAAATTAATGCGGTTAATATGCAATATTAATTCTATTTCTTTGTTTATTTTTGCTACTAAACATGATGCACTTGATAATGGAATGATAAAATCCTTCCACACTAAGACCACTTTTTGGTTCTGATGCAGGAAAATATCTCAATTTTAATTGACGAATTTATTTATCCTATTAAATATTGTTATTCGAGGAATTGTATGCGACTTTTATCAATACTTTTTTTTCAGAGATTTGATGATGGTTCTATCGTATTTACTAAATATTTCAACATAATTGATAAACATAATATGCACTATAAACTGGCACTGATAAACTTAATATACTCTTTAAACTGGCGATGATAAACCTAATATGTACTATAAACTGAAAATGAGGAACATAATATGCACTATAAACTGAAACTGATAATAACATTCCCTATAAACTGACAATGATAAATATAATATGCAAAATATAATATTTTAAATATTAAACAACAAAAGAGGAGAGCATTAGATATGCTCGGTCCATTTTATTTGTTGAACATTTCGAACAAAATATGATTTATTTTTTCTTAAGAAATTTTAAATCAATATATGCAGATTTTACCCTTTCCAGAAAAATATTCCGATTGTGCATGAAAAGTTTTATTCTGATATAGTATTCCCAACAGAAAAATAAAAATATCGGGCAGAAAAAGAACGGTTTTGAAAAGAACTTTACTTTTTGCAAGTTGTTGAGATATTTTGCCTTGGGGAACGAACTTAAATTCGGATCAAAACGGCTCCATTTTCTTTTCAGTATATACTCTGCTTGTTACGGAGTATCTTATAGAAACTGTATTTTTTTATAATTGATTTGAACAACATGCTTCTTTTCGCTTACACTGGAGGGATTATTTTGAGATATAGAATGACATAGTTGTCTAAGAACAAGTTATTTCACGAATTTCGTAGGTGATAATTCTCACTTCATTTTTTAAATTTTTTTATTAATATTTAAGCTGCGCGTTGATTAAAATGAATGATTCTTTGAAATAGTGTTGCGTTTTTATAACAAAATCTTCTGGACTCGTATTTTATACTGTAATGAAACTTGTTCAAAGCAATTTCAATATTAATACAGCAAAAATTGTCTACACGTTCTTATTACATAAATAGCACGTTTAAAAATGTTTTGTTTATATGAATGAGTTATCAATTTTTCTGAAGCAATCATAAGCATGAAAAATTGAAACACATGATTATTACAACATAGAATTACAATTTTATCTGCCGCTTTCATTTAAGACATATTTCAGAATTTATTAGCTTGTTATTTTAAGTAATTTCAAATGATGCAGTATGAAGGTTTTTTTTTACCATCCATTGAATAATTTAAATTGAGATTTTTTTCATCGTTTAGTTTACTTATATAAAATCACATTTCAAAGCAATATTCAGCCTACTTTGGAACACACCTTATACTTTTGAATCACAGCCAGTTGACACGGGTGACGTCTGAGTTGCCACCCTCTTTCCATTTTTGTGCACCACACCAGAGTGCTGACATTATCCCAGACAGATTTAGCATGCACCAATCTCGCTTATAGGGTGTTTCTTTGGTGGAATCGGACCTTGAGCCTGGAGCTCTCTGATCCCGAAGACGAGATCTAACCACCAGGCCACTCAGGCTAATTTTCTTTATCAGATAGAATATATTTGTGAGAAAATAAATTGTATATTTCTGATATTTGTTGCAAAAAGCCTTTATTTATTAGATCACAAAGGAATTTCATATTTAATAAATGATATTTTTCTTTCTTCTTACAATTTGTGTCCAACTCAACTGCTCTATTATGGGAAAGTAAATGCCTTCTTTTTATTCACTCATGTATAGCATAATCCATAATAAAAATGTAAATATTTTAAAGAAATTTTGCCTATTCAAACATAAATGCAATATAAAATATTTGATTATCTCTTAAAAAGAAAATGATTTTCTACATTTTATCTTAACTTTTGAAATTTCAATTAGTTTTGTATAGCTCAAAAACTCGCTTTTAACTGCACTTACAAATTTCATTTCATAATGTGACATTCCTGTTGCACATTTTTCTCATTTATTCATTTACAATATACTGTCGAAAACTAACTTCCTTGACCAGGAAATGGAATTTCTTGGATTAATGTATGGGATGTATTAGTTTTAAATTCCCAATTTTTATTATATAAGACTGAAAAGTATAAATTTATTGAAAATAGTCGACTAATAATTGCTTGATGTACTAATTAAAAAGTAAATATAAAAACTAAGAAATGCCAACGTCTTGGTTTGGGGAGAGCGTGTCTTCTCCGTGATCTGGGCGACCTGTATTCGAGTCCTAATTCGGGAATGAGTGTTTTTCATCCTTTCTGTCTGTGAGATGTGTGAATGTGCACCCCCCCCCTTGGTAAAAAGGAATTGTGTAAGCGACTGTTATGAGTGTGCAGCTAAAGTCGTACTCTTGGTCCTTGTTAGCGCTATTTAAAACAAAAGCGTACCCACAGCAAAAAAATCGCTGACTGCAACAGTCCATGACAAGTGCCATTAGAAACAACAACAATAGAATTAAGAAATAATAGAGAAAGTGAGAATCCTGTTTTTAAATTAATATCCCAAAAAAGTAATTTTTTGTCTTAACTTTAACATTGGTTGAAGTACGTCTTTCAATGCTGACAGGTCAATTCATTTGAATTTTAAAGATGACAATAGAAATATTGCCATAAGTTAAATTTTATATGTTTATTAATTTTTTGGAAAATACGTGTGGATATAACAAAGATATAAAATTGAAAACGGCGTAAACTTAATAAATTTAATCAATTTTTGGAGTTTCAAAAGTTGACTATGGCCATCTCTTAAGGCAACCAGGGACCTTCAAAATGACTTTTTGCAATTTTCATCTTAGCAATTTGAAATTTTACAGGCATTAAGAGTAACACTAAAGGAGATGATACACAAAATTTTAAAGCATTATATTAATTTATTTATGAGTTGGGGCGGGGGTTAACATAATATAATATTAGCGATAAATACCGTTAATGAAAAATTATCCAGGCACTCCAAATTTGTTCGAAAGCGCTCCAATTTTTATTATTACTTACACTAACCCTTTTGAAACAAAATTTGGCATTAATCTTGAAGTTTGAGGTCGAAATATCAAAATTTACCAATGTGATAACTCAAAACTACTAATTTCTTTGAAAAGTATAAGTATTTTTGAGTTATTACACTGATTAATTTTGATATTTCCTACTCAAACTTCTTGATTAATTCCAACTTTTGTTTCAAAAGGGATAGTGTAAGTAATAATAAAAATTGGAGCGCTTTCGAACAAATTTGGAGCGCCTGGATAATTTTTCATTAACGGTATTTATCGCTAATATTATATTACGTTAATTCCCCCCCCCTAAATCGAAAAAAAATTAACATAATGCTTTAAAATTTTGTGTATCATCTCCTATAGTGTTACTCTTAATGCCGGTAAAATTTTAAATTGTTAAGGTGAACATTGCAAAAAGTAATTTTAAAGGTCCCTGGTCGCTTTAAGAAGCACAAATGATAGAAATTGTAGTTTAATATATACAAAAATCAATCTTTATATTATATATACAAGTTGCCGAATTTTACCAAAAAAATCAGAGAGGTGATATTAGGCATCAAGAGAATTAAGAATTTTTTTTAAGGGAGAATACATTTTAAAGTTTGTTTTTTTCATGTAGACAATATGCCGATTTAATGAACCTAGGGGGTCATAAATTATTTAAAACGAAAAAGAAATTCTTTAATATAATCTCCAAAAATATTAAAACTTAAAGACAAAAATTAAAATGTGTTTTCACTTTTAATAAAATTGCAATTGAAATATCATTTGGTATTTTTAATAAATATTTTTACCATTTCCACCTTGTTTTGGACACTCAATTTCTATATCTTATATAGTCTATAATTTATAAATTATATGGTCCTACATTTTTGCTATTTCCAACGATTAAATGTTCTTTGGGGTAAGATGATTATTTTTATCCTCTTGTTGCTTACTGTCACATCTCGAAGTTTGTCGAATAACTTCGGCAGCCCTCTGTACTACTTTTTTGTTTGTTTGCATGGAGGCGTTCAAAATTTTACTCCTCTTACTTACGGATGGCTTCTCTGCGCTTCAATGATAAAAATGATCTAGAAAAAGGAAAATGTCAAGCATAATAACTTTATAATAATATGTCCTTTTTAGAGGTTTCAGAAATTTTGAAAGGCCCATAATAGGTAAGAAGAGGCTTTAAAATCAACATGTAATATAAAAAATAAAAATAATTAAGCCAAATTCTACCTATGTAAATTTAATTTGTTTATTTTAGTTATTTTTTATTAAATAATTGCCATTAATATAAATAATTTATCAAATAATTACTGATTTTTCGCAAGATTTCAACTCGCATTCTTCGTCTTTACGTGGAAAATACTGAAATCCTCGCATTTTACGGATTGAACTACTGAATGTTGATTTCAATTTTCATTACAAACTTCTAAAACTCTGCTTAAAGTATCAAAAATTAATTAAATTTAATGAATTTATTGATATTTGAAAAACTGTATCAACATGTATCAAGTGTATCAAAGTGTATCAAGTGTCAACCTTTACAACTTTTTAAAACATGTATTTGAATTGGAGTGGATGAATAAAAAACATTTTAATAACGATTGAAAATTTAAATAAGGTTTATAAGTATAGGGAGAGAGTGAACTAATAATAAAAATGAAAAATAAAATGAAGTGAAAAATATAAATTGATTAAATTGACAAAACCTTTGAATATGCCTATGTCATTTAGCAGGCAACTACATTTTCAAAAATCGTAAGAAAGTGCAGACATAATCAAATAATTAATAGAAATAATATTTAATAAGCATTTAGCAAGTGAAGATTATAAAAGAAAAGTTATAAATATCTCTTTGTTGAACTTTCAGCATATAATGTGTCTGAATTTTGCGTCAAACTGGGGAATCTTTCACAAATAAATGTATAATCAAACAAAGATATTTTAATTAAAATACTAACTCAATTGGATTTACATTTCTGTACAGATTAAATTAACAAAAACTATCGAAATCAGGATGTAATTAAATCAAAAAGTTAAACATGTCCTAACAAGCAAATGACTGAAAGGAAGCAATTGGAAACAAAAAACAATTTTTGTCAAAAAGTATAAAACCAAAACTATGTTAATGCTATTTGAGAGAAAGAAATTATCCTGTCAAAAAAATCTCTTTGGATAACGAAGCTTTTTTATCTTTACTTATTTTTTAACTTTTTTCTAACTGCACTCGGTAAAGCTTCCTAGGTAGAACAACCCAAACAATGATATCCAAAGTGGAAAAATCATTAAAAATATGGCGTTAAGACTCTTTTTGCCACTTTCAAATCCAAATCATAATAACAAGAGAAAAAAGGATGTAAATATAAATTCAATATCCCAGGTGATATTTGAAGAATATATTTCGTAACTATTTGTAAATAGTTGCGATGTTTATATATTTTATTTTGAATTACGCTGAAAAAGAAAGTTTAAACTTTTCCTCATAAAATTTATAGTTACATAATATTGTCTCCAACTTCATCTTATTTCAAGCATGGCGGATAGATAAAATCGCTCTTGAATTTTAATTTATCTTATTTGCAACAGTAATGACAAAGATGAAAGCATTTTAATGAATATTATTATGAGATAATTTTGAAGAAATATATGATATTTTTCACACTTACAAAATATCCCTTTCTAATTTGATGGTTCGAAATTGAAATAAACAGAATTATAATTTTTTTTCACTTGGTAAGCTGGAAGGCAAAGGCATCTAAGTTAATATTTCATAAATCTAATTTCCAATTAAAATAGGGCTTGAAAATCAACTTTTAACTCCAAAGTTCTAAGATATAATAGTAAACGGGAAAAAATAAGTACAATAGTTGTTTGTTTTTAATTTTCCTTTTTTCAGTATTAAGGAAGTTACAACGAAATGAAAATTTCTACACCCCCACCACTTCCACCCTCTAAGAGGCAAATGGGCCAATTATGAACTCATTTGAGGTTTCCATACTTCTAAGTAAATATTCCCAGCCTGTTCAAATCAAAACTAATAACTGAAGTTATCTCATTAACAAGATAACATGGAGAAAGCATTATAAGCATTTTGTAAATACTTATACTTTTGAACAAAGAGTGGTTTTAGTTTTTAGATATCATGAGTGGTAAAGATCCTAAAATTCCGATGTTCATATTGATAAACGCTGGATTCAAGATTTTCCAGTTGATGAAATTTTGAAATTTCGAGAATGAGTAGGGTTCCATTCTATGGAACTCGCACCATTATACCTTTTAAATTGGTTCTAAACAAAATATTGATCCAGCGAAATTAAACGAAAATTAATTTTTAAAAAGGTATTTTTTATTATTTTTAAATTCTAATTTCTTATTTATATTAATCTTTTTTTTTCTTTTTTTATGTACTATAACACGTTTTAGGATAATACAGAATTTTTAAAGAACCGATATTAATTATAAAAATGGTTAGCTGCATGTTATATTACTCTCATGTAGTTTTGATTAGTTGTTTTTATCTCAACTTAATATTTCATAAATCTATGAATACGAATCCCCCAACACTCACCTTATTCATGGGCGTTCCCCAGAAATCGTTGAGAAGCAGGTTGGACCAAGGACTCGAGGGTCTCAGGTCTCGGTTCTCTCGGATGGCCGACACGTCATCGAATACGAAACCGCATTCCAGAGCTCCTCGATAGCACAGGCACGCCCCTGCACATAATAGGGCGTATCCAAGGGTGCATCCCTGCAAAGACAGTGTCATTCATCATTAGTTTTTACTTTAATATTTCCTGATTAATGACTTACTTAACAATAATTGAGTTAATAGAGTTTTACCAGCTCCAGGCAATTTATGTTGTTGAAGAGAGTTAACACTGGCGAAGTCCACGATTCCATAATTCAATGATTAATGACAGGAGGGAACGGCATAAGGTTGTTTTCGATACAGAGATCGTAATCGTGAAATAATATTTAGAGTTTCGGGACTGTGTCAAAGACTGAACAGCGCTTATGAGGACTCTCCGAATCATATGTTTTCGGAGACAAACTTTTGGAGGGTGCGTTTCTTATTGAGTTTTTATTTCGAGTGAGATATCTCACAGATGGGATAATTTTAATAAAAGTCTCATCTTCTACTTCCTGATAAATTACCTAATAAATTTCTGTCCTTTCCACATATATCTGATAAATAAGTTCAGAAAATATATCTTTAATCGACATTTAAAGTTCCCATAATGCGACTGAAGGAAATCATATTATATCAAACCTTGTTAAACGATTAAAATGATATTCTGAAGAATTAATCTGTCAGAATTTTTTAAAATTATAAACGATATGAAAATATAATGTTTTCAGAAGATCTCGTATTGTACTGAACTATTACAACTTTTCCACCTTTTAAAAGAAACACGTATTATCAGAATAATGTTCTGTATTTTTGGTTTATTACTTGATATAACTTAGAACCGATAACTTGAAAAATTACCGTCCTGATAATTGACCATCCTTCCCATTCACCTTTGACAAATGCTTCCGAATCCTTTTGCTCTCGTTTACATTTAGAGTTTCTGTAACATGAATCTTTTGCATCGGTTTATGTCGAATCTGTTTTAAACGATTAAAATGATATTATGAATGATTCCTCTATATCAGGATTTTTTTTCATTAAATCCTGATATATGAAACCTATTTGTTCTCTGACTATACATGAAAACAATCTAATCTGGAACTCGAAATAATATCGTTGAACTGTTCAATAATATTGGCTTTATTTCTTTTAATAAGAATATTTTACTGATAATAAGTGTATGTCGATATCTGTAACTGACAGGCCGCCGATTCAACTCGATTTCATGCTTTATTCTAACAATTACAGGTTCGTCAACAGAAATTCTAAACCCAATCATGTCCGCATCAATAACCCATTAACCTCTTTAATCAAATCCATTGTAAATTAAAAGCTTTTTTCTAAAGTCCAGTGAAGAACAAAAAAAAGAGACAAATTTGAATAAAATAAAATCTCATAATGTTATAAAAAGATTTACAGGCTTTCAAATCAAAAGATACCACCAAAATTAAATAAACCAATTAAGCGTTCCAAAGTGACTTTTCTATTCAACAAAAAGGCAAAGAAAATAAAATACAATCTGGAAGTAGTGACCTTTTTTTTTTAATTTTGTAAAATAACAAAGATTTTGCTTGTTCATTAAACAACATAATTAATATATCCTGAAAGGAACAGACAACTAAAAAACTATGAAGTCATGTAAATATTTTTTTACGCATACAAACTTAAAAATTAATCAATCAAAAATAACAATATCATTATTCTCTGTGAATAAATTTAATTTTTTATATTTGCGTCTTTTTTCAGAATCAATTTAAGACAAAAATCATTAAATATAGATAAAAAGTTATCATTATATTGTGCCATGGAAAGGTTTTTTATAAACAGTTATCCCGAACCCAATGTCACATGTTTATGACGTAAATAGTTTATAAATAGCTTATTACTTTCATAAATAGTTTATTACATAGCAGCTTTACATGATTTCACTGTGGTAACAGTACTACTCATCTCGACTTTGATATTGATAATTACATTATTTTCTTTTCAAAAAATTATTTCTTAATAGGAGAATTAGTCTACAGAACTCCGTACTTTAAATATAAACTTTTAATATAGAAAGTATAAAATTTTTATTTGTCTTTCATTATGAATGTATCTCAAAAAATTTTAATCACAACATTTTGGTTTTTTGAAATAAGCAAGAAATGTAAACTAAGCAAACTTAAGACAGCAGTCACAATAAAATTGTAAATGAACATACAAAAAAAGATAAAAAAATAAAGATTTTGAAAATTAGTGAAAGATAAAACATATCCCCTATATTGATGGAAAATCTGTTTAAATATTTTTTCATTATTTCAATCAATTAGGACGTGAATTATGAAATAATTAAAATTATTAGAAAGTCAAATGTAATTACTGATTTCCTTCATCATCTATGAAGGAATATTCATTAATTTCTTCAGGCTCAAAGGTTTAATTTCTACGCTGACTTCTAACATGCTAAAGCTTTTTAATTTTTAAACTGTGGTTGATTCCTGAGTGAAACATTTACGTTGTGCAAAAATACACTGAAGTGACAAAAGTCATGGGATGACTGTTAATATCGTGTCGGTCCTCCTTTTGCCCGGCGAAGTGCAACTCGACGTGTCATGGAGTCCGCAAGTTGTTGGAAGTTCTCTGCAGGAATATTGAGCCATGCTGTCTGTATAGACGTCCATAATTGTGAAAGTGTGGATGGTGCAGGAGTTTGGGCACGAACGGACCTTTCGATGATGTCCCATAAATGCTCGATGGGATTCCTATCGGGTGATCTAGGTGGCCAGATCATGCGCTGGAATTGTCCGGAATGTTCTTCAAACCAATCGCGAACAGTTCTGGCCCGGTGACATGGCGCATTGTCATCCATAAAAATCCCATCGTTGTATGGATACGTGAAGTTCATGAATGGCTGCAAGTGATCTGCAAGCAGTTGAACATAACCATTTCCAGTCAATGATCGGTTCAGTTGCACCAGAGGACCGAGTCCATGTCATGTAAAAACAGCCTGCACCATTATGCAGCCACCACCAGCTTGAACAGTGCCTGGCTGACAGTTTGGGTCCATGGCTTCGTGGGGTCTGCGCCACACTCGAACTCTACGATCAGCTCGTAACAACTGAAATCGTGACTCATCTGACAACGCCACGGTTTTCCACTGGTCTAGGGACCAGTCGATATGCTCACGAGCCCAGGAGAGTCGCTGCAGGCGATGTCGTGCTGTCAGTAAAGGCACTCGAGTCGGTCTTCTGCTGTCATAGCCCAAGGAAGACAAATTGCGCCGCACAGTGCTATCGGACACGTCCCTTGTACGTCTTACATTGATTTCTACAGTTATTTGACGAAGTGTTGGGTGTATTAACATTGGCCATTCTACACAGACGTCGGTGGTCTCGGTCGTTAAGTGCAGGTGGTCGCCCACTGCGCTGTCCATGATGGGATGGGATGCCTGAAATGTCAGACTCTCGGCCCACTCTTGATACTGTGGATCTCGGAATGTTGAATTCACTAACGATATCCGCAATGGAATGACCCATGCGTCTAGCTCCAACTAACATTCCATGTTCAAAGTCTGTTAATTCTTGTCGTGCCGCCATAAATCACGAAAAACCTATTCACATGAATAACTTGAACACAAATGAAAGCTCTGGAAAACGAACTACGCATTTATACTTTTTCGCTGCGATACTACTACCATCTGTATATTTGCATATTGCTATCCCATGACTTTTGTCACTTCAGTGTAAATCATTCAAAACTGTCCACACTTAATATTATATTGAAGACATATCATTGAAGGGAAAGTTATTCACATTGGAGACTAGTTTTTTTCTGAAGATGAATAAAATTTTTAAATAATTGGAACTCTTTTTATGAAAATAAAAAAATCATTAAAAAAATTAATGAATAGAAATGTTACAAACTTAAAATATATGCGCTCTATTCGTCAATTGGACCAAGTTTTCCGAATGGTGTGATTCTAAAAAATTTCTTTGATTCATTCACTATTGAAATTGCCTGCAATTTATTTAAAATTTAAAATCGAATTAGCATTCACAGCATAAATTTTGAAATAAAAAAATGAATAAATTTACTATTCAAAAATATTTAATTTTCCAGATTTATTTTTATTAAACGTCAAATAGAAATAAAGATCTCGTATTTTACTTTATTTCCAATCAATTTAATGAATTTATAAACTTTATTTACAGCCGATGGGGAAATACATTATATAAATACAGACAATGAAATAAATTATGCTTTTTACATGCTAAATGTATGTAAACCCATAAATTTAAACTTGATAAAATCAGGTGATAGAATAAATAATAATTTTTTTAAAGTTATTTTTCTGTAAATCCATAAAATTAAACTTGATGAATGCAGCGATAAAATAAAGATTAAAATGAAATCATGCCAGAACATCATTTCTTGAACGTGCTCGTGCAAGTTATATTTTTATTCATTTCAATTGCTTTATTTAACTAGTCACTTTAGTATTGAAATCGATCCAAAAAAACTTTGTCTCGCATTTTTTTTTAAATATCACATTTTCTATTTATTTAATTTCATATAATCACAAGCTAAAATTAACATTTTTCTAGGTTTTATTTGCTGTAGTCATTAAGATTTTTTTTAAAAAATCGAGCTTTTGTAAATGCAACGGCAACACGTTATTCAAAATAGATTTTTTTAGATGCTCATGCAGGTAATAAAATTTTCACTTTTCGCTTACGGATTTTTGTTGACGCCAAAAATCTCCTCCCAAAACAACATCATGTTCTGACATGATAATAACGCGCTTTAAAACACTATTTTTTATATAAATCTATAAATTTAAGCTTTATAAATGTAGATGGTAAAATAAATAAGGCTTCTTAGCATGCAATTGTCACTATAAACTAAATAAATTTAAACTTGTTTTTAAAATTATAGCGAAGTAGTTAATAAACAGATAGTCAATAAAAACTCAAATAGTAAAATTAAAACTTTTTCAACATAATACAGTTGTTAAACTGTCATTCTTATTATTAATTGTATGATGCAAAAATAATTACACAAAGAAATCAGTGAAAGAGCCTATCGATCTATTTATGAAAATACAAACGAACTAAGCATATAACACATACCATACTTCAATCTTTCGAACTAGAATTTAGAATTACTTCTTACCTCCTTAGGAAAAACATTTTATTAATAAAAAATTGTTGAAATTATAGGGCACAAATATTTTCTTTTAACGAATAACTAAATTCTAAGATTTCGGAATTATTGTATGTGTTCCTATGTTCTACGTATTTAATAGAAAAAGAGTGCCAAAAAATATTCTCATTTCTACTTTAATTCTTTCTTAGCATTAATTTTATTTAAAAACGCATTTTTTTATTTCAAACTGAAAGAGTAACTAATTAAAATAACTATGGGTTTCAAAGTACTTTCAAAACCAAAATCTCATTTATTTTCACTAAAATAAGCTGAGATAAATGTCGCCATTATACATTATTAACTTTTTAAAAAGAGTTTACATAATAGGAAAGTTAACAATAATGTAAGAGTTTTTATTAATTGTCTGTATTTTACAATTCTATTTCAGGGATTCATTAAAAGCAATCCGTTATTCTACGAACACGTTTTAAATGGGGCATTGTTCCATTTAATCCGGCAAAGCAAACCACTCAAAGAACACTTATCTCACAGAAAGAAAATGGCAAAATCTCGTTTTCCCAGGCATTCGGAATGGAGATTTAATTTTTTTTCCGTCCCTTTCTCTATCGCCTGTTTTGATCTTTTTGTTCTATCCTTCTTTGCTTGGTTCTTGTCGAGTGGAAACGGTCACATTCCAATTTTACGGATCGTTTCCCGCCTTTTTCCTATTTCCACGAATAGGGATCTCCAATATTAAATGGTGGCCCACGTATTCGTCAAGGCAAGGACAGATCTATTTGCATCCAGGAAGCTCTATTCCAGAAGGCATTCGAAACTCCGTCGAACAAAGAAAAAAAAGAATGTTCGGGAGTCAGAAAGTCCAAGCAGTGAAAAGGTCATCGGACATTCTTGAGAAATTTCGAAGGAGAAAGGAGAAAAAGGCCATCCTTTACCTTTTCCGTGAGATTGTTGTTTGATGAATTGAAATGGAACGGTTTTTCATACCAGCTCGAATCGATTCGGGAACTCTTTTTATTTGCATATAAAGCTCTTTTACAAAGAATATTCGATGCTCATTTCATTTGATCAGGACTGAATGCATGTAGTTTATTTATTTTGAAGAAACTGCGATAGCCTAGAATCATAAGTAAATTAGAAATCAACAGTTCTTTTTTCACTTAAATATGCATTTTCTATTAAAAATGCATTGTTCTTTTTACATAAGATGCTTAAATTTAAGTAATCAATCAAAATGATACATATTTTTCTGGTTGTTTGGGCAAATCAAATCAAAAATTCAATTATTCTGTCATTTCTCTCTCATGCAGCAAAATATTGTGGTAAATAAAATGCTTAATAAATCGGCTATCCATGACTCACCTGTGATTCGAGCCAACTATCCAAGAAGTTTGCATTTAACATTTACTTAGATTATATTTTCTATATTACAGTTGACATAACAAAAAAAGGATAATCCTATTTGATAGATAATTCGAATTAAACTATGGAAGGGAATAATTATCCATTGTTTCTTTTTGCACTTACGTTAATGGTAACTTTTAAATTGAATTGTATTTCGAGCCTTAGTTCACCTAAATCTGAACTGATGATTCAGTAAAGGTCAGCAGTTACAAAACAATGACCTAAATAGTTAAAATAACAAAATGCTAACTATAAAATTTGTTATTATAAACAAAGACATTTTTTATTTCTTCATTTTAATTTGTTATATTTGTTAATTAATTATGCAAAACTCAATATTTGGGAAGTAAAATACAAATTGATGCTGGTTAACAAAATGTGTTCGAATTAACATATACTCAGCCTAGAGCAAATATGAGAAAGGAAGTTAAAGAACTTTGGTTTCTTTGTTTATAGCATTTGGAGCTTTGCAGCTGTTGAATTTACTACTGTTTATTATCATGTCAGAATATGATGATGTTTTTGGGGTGAGGATTTTAGCGTCAACAAAACTCCGTAGGCAAAAAATAAAAAAAAATCATTATATGTACGAGCGTCGCAAAAGCTTTTAATAACGCATTGTCATTGCATTTTCAAAGGAACTGATAAAAAATAAGTTAATGATTACAACTAATAAGACCTATAAAAACGTCATTTTGAGCACGTGATTATATGAAATGAAATAGATAGGAAATGTG
>JAOUZG010011516.1:0-21811 GCA_026289955.1 Argiope argentata | reverse complement strand
ATATATATATATATATATATATATATATATATATATATATCGGGAAATGCGTCCGAAATTTTGGTTAAATTCTGATATTTAAATGATCTTATCTTGAAAGGGATCATAAGTGATCTTATTTGAAAATAGTTTCTTTTTTCATAGTTCAAAATTTACTGAACAGATTAAAATATATTTTGCTGTTTTAGACAAACAACTGTTTGCTTTTCTTATTAACTAATTTTAATGAATTATAGTTTATCATAAAAAAGAAAATATTAATTTGATATTTGAACAATAAAAATTGTGCTATACGATTAGTTTATTTTCTTTTCAAAATGGCGAAATAAACCAGTTATTAAGGCTAGAAAATTCTGTTAGAGTTTTTTACAATATCTTTAGAAAACGAAGATGAGTTAACGAAATGAAGATTCAGACAATATTTAGTAACACATATAGGATTCACAAGATACTGCATGAGCTATAAACTGGTAAAATCGATTATTTTCTCCTTTATGAAATCAACCAAGAGGCATTATTTTTTTTCTCAAAAATAGAAGGAGGGGATTTTCCACTGGAGAGAGGAAGGACACAAGTGGTCACCAATGGTATATTTGAAAACATGAGCTTTTATATGAAAAGAAAAATTCTACAAAATCCATCTATTTTCGGAGTTAGAGGACAGTTGAAGTTGGTTTCTGAATTTGCCAAATATTTTTTGAATGAATGCATTATCTATAGAATGGATGATTCTGTTGAGGAAAATGAATTTGTAAATTAAATTACAATTGTTTCTTCTAATCTTTATAACATATTTCCCAAATTTTCTTCTGCTCCATTTCTTTTGAAGTAATTTTTTATACTCTCTACTGACTTATTTCCTCTTTGTTTCACTTATAATTTATATAAAGATGATTATATTAGTCATAAAAAAGCTTAGATTAGCTTGGGAGTCAAACGCATTGAAATAAGCTTTGAATTAAATAAAAACTTGCTGAATTTATTTTTGATTTATCATTTGTCTAAACGCTAATATTCGTTCAATGTCAAAAAAGTTTAAAATTGGTAATGGATTTTCGTAATATTTATGATGAAAACTAATTGTATTTCGTATATTCATCTGTCCCTAGCTTTTAAACATGCAATGGTAATTATAGCGCTTTTACATGCATTGAATTCAAAAAGGAATTTAAATCCAACTGAAATCCTTTTCTAATTTGAAACCAGGAAAGAGTATTCATCTTTCAGCATTCAATCATTTTAGCTTATAATTTCCAATAATTTTCTTTAATATAAGATTTAAAAAAGGAGTTAAATCTTGACTGCAAATGATAATTCAAAATAGTTCATTTGAATTTTAGATCATCATTTGCAAAATGGAATTCAAGTGGGTGAATAATTCTCATTTCAGTTTCAGAATCATGTGTTGGGCATCTGCCCGTTAATTTAAAGTATATCTTAAAGAGAAATAAGATTAAATGAGAACATCAAATTGTGACTTTTCTCATATTTTGTTCAATTATATTGTTGTAAAAAATCGGTGTATTTACAATGAAAATAATTAACAGGCCCAATAAGAAATAACATTCCTATACTTTGTATGATAATACAAAAGAAGTAAATGCAAAAGTAGCAAAGCAAAGCCAAAATGCCAACAGGAGCTGAACTTGCAGCACACAGCAACAAGAAAACAGAAAATAGCTATTAAAAATAATTTGCACAAACCTCTCAAAGATATATGTATGTATGTTCCTCAATTATACTCCTGTATAATTTGAGGAAACACAATTCAAAGAGAGCTAGCTGCCTTGAAAATCCCTTGAGCTCTACCCACCCAACTCTGCATAGACACAACTGAGAGATTCTCTATTTTTAGAGCTTCAGCAAAACAGCATCGAATGTTCTAGAACAAACACTAAAACTCGATTTTTAATATAATTATTGACAAAATTTTCAAATAATATGAATTCTTAATTAATTTATTATTTTGTTTAAGTCATCAAATGGTCTATTCAACATCTGTTAAAGCTGATTGCAAAATTTTAATTTTTTACCAGAAAAATAATTTTACACGGAAACAATATTAATATTCCCTTTTGAAGAAGCGTAAATGATATTTTAAAACAAGCATCATAATTTTGAATCATATTCAGATGACCAGGATAGCATTTTTGTTGGTAGTTTTCTCTTAACCCTTTATCTACTGACGGTACTTATAAGTACCATTTAAATCTGGATTATATTTTCATAATAGGACTATTTTTTCCGACGGTATCCTAAAAACACAGAGAATGTAACTCAAATAGCAAGGAGTTAATATAAGCTAAATGTAGGAATGCAAAATATTTAATTAATAATTAAATAAATTAAGATATTTCTATTAATTAAAATTTTTCTCTAGAGTTTTCTGGGATTATTTTGTAAAGAAACTTAACTACTGGTGAAAAAATAAAGTTGAAAAATTTATGGCAACATAATTCAGTAGATAAAGGGTTAACCTTTCCATCCATACTAATCGTACAATATTCAACTTTCAGAAGACGGATTTATTCTTCATAAAGTTACATGTAAAGGTGAATCTTTAAGGAAATCGGGTTATAAATTTAAAGAACTTCAGCTCTGATTTAATCGGAAGGTCATAAGGTCCTATTTTCATTAATATGAACTTAAATCAAAAATTATAAGAACAAGTATTTTTTTATAATTTTGCACTTCCAGCTTAATATTTATATCTGAATTTTATCTCGCACATTTGATTGAGAGATACACGTAAAAGTAACAACTAAACCAAAAAAAATAATAATTTCAACGTACTGTATATTTATGTGGGAAATTGAACGAATAAAAGATAGCTATGGTCCTCTATTTTGAACCAAATATTAGCTTATTAGGAAGATATATAATGATCCTTCAATTTGAAGATGTCACAGTTTTTGTGACATCTTCATCACTTCCATTTTCGATATGCACTTGTAACTTCTTCATCACAGGTGTTCGCTGAAAAGGAAATTCAATAGGCTCGCTAATGGAAAACAATGCTTTATTTTGAAAATAAAAAATATATAACACACAACACTACTATCATAACACAGTCAAGAATTTACAATACTTGTAAAAACTAACAACATTTGCATGAACTTGCATTCAGAAAACTTGCTATAATGATCAGCATAAACAGAGTTCTCTCTAGGAACGTACCTCCAGAATAGAATTTCCTAGAGTGAGTATCTCCAATTAAGTGATGTTCCTATAGGACATAGGATAGTGATGGGATAGGATTTATGAATTTCCGTTACATGGAATTCTCCTGAAGGTTTTCTAAATTTAGATTCCTATTATAGAGTCGATACAGTGATTCTTGCATTTATTAGAGCTTTCATTTTTTTTCATAAACTTCTCAGTGAATTCATCTAATGCTCGACAAATTTAAAGAATATTAAATCATTTATTTTGCACCAATAAAAAATATTTGTAAATCTCTCTTCTTTATAATAAATATAATTATGCAAGAAATCGGTATTGAAGATTCCTGATACCTAATAATGTAGAATATTATGAGGAGGATGAAATGAAATCATAATAATAGTGAGATAAAATGATTTTTAATTTGTACTGAAAAAGAAAACCGAGGTTGGTTTTAAAAATGTAGAAATGGTGCATTGGTTTTTCCGATGGTAAAGTGCATTTACGATCAGAATACATTATATTTTAAAAAATTGCCTATTTTTAAAATGTTTGCTAGCTTAATTATTCATTTGTTTCGAAATTCATTAAATACACATTTGGAATATTCATTTCCAATCAGAAAATGTCACAAAAAATTTCCGCTATCAAGAGAAGTGGAAAAAAATATTTCTTTAAACAAAAGTTACTAAATAGGTTTCCGTTACTTTTACAAATTGAAAGAAAGAAAAAACCTTCCATCATTAAATATTTCATTTAAGGCTGCTTTTCAACTCATTATATACATTTTTCTACTTTTAAAATGTTATTGGTTTTCAGCTCTCCTTTTAATGAAGTTCTAAAAACATTTTCCATGAATTATATGTTTGTCAAAGATTTTAATGGCAAACTAAAAGACTCTTCTGAAAAAAACTCTGAACAATTATTTTTTTAATTACCGAGCTCTATTTAATGTACAGAAATACCACAGTGAAAATATTAGAATGTCAAAATCTGCCTTTATTTATTTTTATTAATTTACGTGTTAATTTTAGAACTGGAAGTATTGACTTCCACCTTAGACAATTCTGAAAGAAAATTTCAATTAAATTTTTTGTTCATTGTAAAAAATATTGAATATTTAGGAATACATCACAGTATTTGTAAAATTAACTTTAAAATTTATGGAAAATAACTTTAGCCACATTTTCTCCGATTAAATGATGCTTAATTTAAAAGAAAATTAAATTTTATTCGTTTCTATTTAGTTTTTCAAGATGTCTTACTGTTTTTTTAATATTAGAATCGACTCAAAATATTTTAATAAAAGTTTTAACTTTTCTCAAGTAAAGAATATTTGAATAAAACCTCAAAATTTTTGAAAGTTTTGGAAAAAGTGAAGTTTGGCGACTTGAAAGCTGATAATAGCTGTAATGTTTGTAGTAATGTCATAAAACTATATATCATTTTAGAGTTAATTAAAAAAATAATGTAGCTCATTAAACCATATTTACTTAATATTATTTTCGTATGTTTATAGCTAAACAACTAGAAGAAAGAAGCATACTTTACTCTAGTTGAGAAAACATTTTTTTTTCTCATTTGGAAGCAGTTAATATTCATAAGGTTTTTAGCCGCCAATAAGGTGGTATATTCTTGATAATAGAATTCACTAATTAACCCTTATTGGATGGGACTGGTGAACATTTGTGTGTATTCTAATCTCTTCATTAAGTTTTATTTAACTAACTATTTACGTTTTGTAATTATCGGGTAAATTTGTATTCTTACAGCCAAAACAAATATTAATAAAAGAAATAGAGCAAAGACATTATTTGTTGGTGACGGTTATCTCAAAAACACTTTATAGACTTCTTCCATATTAAGAGTGATATATTTTTGTCATTTCTAAATTATTGAATTAAACAAAACTCAATATTCTTTGGTGCAGAGATTGAAACGTATATAATAATCAGACTCTAAAAATCGAATTTTTTAGGTCATCATTGCTTTATAACTTTATAAAAAAGTTTGTGTATTTCTTTATTTGTCTTTATCAGAAATAGTGAATTAAGGAGTTTTAAAAACGAATAAGGATTTAAAAAAAGCTTTTTATCCAATAAATTTCTAAAATACCATATGTCTCTAAATGGCAAATTTACATAAAACGGAATATGGTTGCTGTACAGGATTCACTTTTAAGTACTTAAAGAGCGAAAGAAAATAAAATTTATTTCCAATTCAACAAACGTGAAATATTCTTAAACGGACGCATTACTCTTTCCAGAATAATTTTAATGCGTGTAATTCTTCCTTCCAATGTTATCTTATTGATTTTAATGCCCTTGTCCACGTGCCCTTAAGTGTCGCTAATGCATTTTATATTTTATACCTCATTAAAAGTGATCCCAAGATTTATAATGAGAGATTTAAACTCAAATCCATTTTTCAAATTTTTTTAGTAACAGTAAATACACTAACATTTTATGAAAGTAAATGTGTTTCCTTATTATCGTATCCATTTTGCCATGAAATGTTGAGTTTGTAGAGGCGTTAGTTTATCTTGTGGATTAAAATAAAAATAAAATAAAATAAAAAATTAGAGACTTTCATAGAATTTCTAGAACTTAGGAGTGCTTTCCGAAGATATTCTAAATTATGGACCCGTTTTCTTAAAAGGATAGCATATGATTTTGTCTTATGGTTTATGTTGCATAAAATTTCAAATATTTGGAGAGGGTTTTTTTTTTCTTTATATTATTTTTTAAAATCTTTGGAAATTTTAAGGCGCCATATCTCAGAAAATTATGTTTTTATGCAGCATATATATATTCACTTTTGTTCTTTTTATTTTTATTCTTTTAATTTTTATATTATTTTTACTTATAATTATTTTTTTTACTTTTGACTGCGAAATTATAAAAGTTCTTAACTTAAAAATTATGACATTGTATCGATTCTTTGCATTTGAATTTTCTAAAAATTACCCCTCAGAATGCGTAATTTTTAAAAATCAATATTTAGATACGAAGTTTGGACATAAGTTCAAATATATTTCAAACAAAGGGAATTTATACGATATGTTATATGGCAATAATATGATATAATAAAAATCTGCAATTATGACGATAAGTACTGTAAAATATGAAAAACGGGGGATGCATTAGAAAATTGAATGATTGTCAACCACCGGAAACATGGGATGAATACAGGAGGACAAAAAGCTATATCCACAAACAAAAAAAATTGATGTTAGTGTGAGCTATTGTTAAAGTAGAAACAGTTATATTGCTATTTAACTTTATCATTTTCGCAAATACATGTATTTAGTTTACATTTTTTTAAAGTTGCATAATAGAAATTTTGAAAGGAAATGCCAAATATTATCACTGCATAGTTGTTTTGATTCCCTGTTTTTTCATTGCTATCCATTTATATATAAATTGTTATTTTTATCATTAATTTATAGATAAACTTCTGGTATTCTGGCAATATTTCGCATTGATGGAATCTTGGCTTTTCAGTAGACAATCGAAAGGCAAGACTTGATTTAAACGATGTGTTGTAATATACGGGAAAGATGTTTATTAAATCTAAATTTAAATAAAATACTCCCATCTTGTACTCGTGGGGAAGATTAAGAACAGAAATCACGTTTTTGTATTGTTTGTAGAAGTCACGAGCTTCCTAGAATTAGAGTAAACTAGAGAAACTTTGAATTCCTTTCCCGGATCACATGTGAGCCGTTTTATTAAGTCCTCATTTCAAAGCAACAGTAAAGCCATCTTGAGACAAACTATGTAACTTTGAGCCACTGCCAGGTAACGAGAAAACTACCATCTCCAAAATTCCATGCATCATCAAGAGGAGGACATTTAGATACAGAAAGTTTATTGTGTATCAGGCCAGATTACATGACGAATCTTTGTAATAATCGGTTTTGGAACAAAAACCCTCCTATCCAGAAGCCAAAACCTTACATCGAGTGGGCAGATTATACATGGAATAGATGAACATTAGGTTTAGTTATATTAATTTCTCTTTGTAAGACAACTTTAGGGTTATTTTGGGACGGACCTTGTAACTTTGAACCGTGATGAGATGACGAGGACCACACCTGAGCTGGTATCCCTTTCCAAACCACATTAGTGGGAAATCGTTTGGCCCTGGCGGATTTAACGTGCAACAGACCTCTTACACGAGGGTTCTTCAGTGGAATCAAGTCTAGAACATGAAACTCTACGATTCAAGAGCTGGAGACTTACCCCCATGCAACTGCAGCTCTCCCAGAAGAGCATTAAAACTTTAAAATCGAATTACGTGTTCTCTTATTTATGTACTATTGATATTTTCAAATCAATTTCAATTTCATGCATCGTTTTTGAATTTCAAGACGAATACAGAATACTAATTCATAAAATAATAAAACTGTGTGTTGATAATTGAATAGTTATACAAGGGCTGTCTACGCACCAAAGCTTAATTAAGTGATCCCTTCTTGGAATCATGCAAATGTTTCAAAATCTGATTCAGGTATATGCATTGCTTTTGAAATTGACCAAAAAAATTTTGAATTCCGTATTAAAATAGAGTCAAATATTTTGCAGTGAACATGGGACAAAAAAAAACTTTTCTTATGGATAATGTGTTTGAAAGTACAAGGGATGAGATCCTAGACACTCGCGGCACGTGCGTTTTCTTATTAGAAGTATATGCTATTAAAATCCTGCATGCGTCTTTCGTGTCTTAACTATTCACTGATTTAAAATAAAATTTGATACTGAGGAATTATTTTAAATTTAATACTGAATTACGCTTTTAAATTTGATACTGAGACACTCTTTTAAATTTGATACTGAATTACGGTTTTAAATTTGATACTGAGTTATGATTTTAAATTTGATGCAGTAAAATAATTTTAAATAGGATATCGAACCACAATTTAAGTAAAGGGATTGTATTCCAAATTTCAATAATTTAAAAGATTACATTTTTCAATTACCATATTCACATACAAGTGAATCCACAAACTTATCAAATATTACTTTTCATATCAATGTTTATTCTTATTCGTAGTTAGGGTAACAATTTCTTCCAAATGTTGGCTAGTATATTCCATGCTTATTCAAAACATTTTAAAGGATAAAATTATTTCACATATTGTGTACCTAAATTTTCTGCTTTTAAAATAAAGATATTTAAAGTAGCTTTGAATTTGTTACTTTGAGCAAGATGCAATAAATGTGTGTATGTTTTATTACAAATCCATGATACTTTAAAGCAATTAACGTTGTTTGATAAACTCAGAATCGCCTTTCAAATTATTAATTACAGGAGTGTGAAATATTTCTTTACGACTTTCAATCGACATTTTTTGAATATTTCAATCTCAGCCAAAATAAAAAATATATACTTTAACGGAATCTTCAGTTATTTTGATTCTCTCATAATAAATCCTTTCATGATTATGAGATATTTCATGATATACTTAATTATAAAATATCTTGTGAAATATTCTTTAAAAAAGGCTGCTCGAGTCATTTTTAGCAATAAATAAATAAATAAAACATAGCAATAATGTGCAACGTAAACTATTGTACTTACAAAAAAAAATCTCAGGAGATTTATAACCTTGATTTAAAAAAAAGACGTATTGCAACAGATGTTTTATACTTTAAATTGCCTAATGGGAAACCCATTAATGTATAACATGGAATCGATCCATTTACTCATATCTTAAATTTTGATTCCAACTTTCAAAGATGAAAAAACACAAAAGAATAGGATGAAAAAGGAAATATTTTAAAGCAAGAAGAGTCATTAAAAATGGAAAAGAAATGCTTTAATATTTTTTTAATCCGAAAATGTTCATAAAGTATGTATTTTCAAGCAGCTTATTTCAATGCTTTTATATTTTGTTTGAATTTTTTATTTGTTTCTTGTACATAAAATTACATAGATTTTCTTAGGTAGTTAAAAATAATTGTAAATATTTCTATAATTCAGTGTTAGTTCGCCCCTTTGACTACTGATCTGGCCCAACCGGCATTGAAAATTCAATCCTGAGATGCAAGCCTTTGAGCAAGACAAATGAAATTGGATGCATGTAATTACGATCAAATTTGTAATTTCTATCAAATTTTGAGTAAAATCCAAGATAGGACTGACTGTTCAAGTTCAAATAAACTCCAAACTATCAAACAAAATCCAAGATATGACTGACTGTTCGAGTTCAAATAAACTTGATTACTCTGGATGAATAAAATTTGATTCACAAATCTAATATCTAAAATGTAAATTCTTATTATATATTGAACGAAAGCTGTCTAAGGATTTACTATTTTTCTTTCGGGATATTAGGACGCATGCAAACTCAATGGTTTAAATCAATGAAATTTGCTCTCTGACCATTTGACTACAACTAGTTAAGCATCCAATTTCAGTTTCAATCGGTGGAAAAAAAGCCCTTTAGGACAAATATTCACACAATAGATTTGCTAAAAAATAAAAATTAGCTAAAAAAATATGATATTCAAGTCTAAAATCAGAATGTTTTTAAATATTAATTGCTTATATCATGCTAAACATTCGCCAACTTACCAAGCTCACAATTTTACGCTGTGGGGCTGGGAATAGGATCTTTATTGAGGAATATGCAAGAAAGCAGAGGTGACAATAGTCCTTTGGTTTATTACATGCTGTGGGGATGGAGATAGGTCTTTATAGAGGAGTATACATGACAGTTTAGGGGACACTATTCCCGTGGTTTATTATATGATATAGGGATGAGGATAGAATCTTTACTGGAGAGTGCACAAGAAAGTTTAGGGGGCATTACTCTTCTGGTTTATTGTGCACTGTGTGAATGGTGAAAGGATCTTTATTGGGAAATATGCAAAAACGTTTAGGGGAAACTACTCCTCTGATTCATGATATAAACTAATTGAAGAATATATAGAAAAATTATTAAAATGGAATAAAAATAATGTCTATTGGTAAAAACAGGACAACAATTTAAAATTTTCATGAATGGAAAACAAAATTATTGGATAGTCGAATGTATGTAAATATATTTCCCCTATTTGACAGTTGATCCTAGTAGACGATTTCGTATTCCATTTTCCATTCAGAATACATGGCTTATTTTAAAGTTCCTCTACTTTTAAAAATATTTCAAACTTTCCGACATAAGAGTAAGTTGCTCAATGAATATAAATGACAAGAATTCTAAGAATGTAATACCATTCTTTTGTATTTTATGATGCAATCTACAAGTAGAAAGGCCGGCTTCTTTTGCAACGGACGATGAAAGATTTACTTATCGTGCATTTCTTTGGGTGTTTTTTTTAGTTTGTAACTTATGTTTTATACCTCATTAAACTATATTTTCATAATTCCCGAGTTTTGGTTTATTTTAAAATAAAAAATCCTTATTAATCACTTATTCCGAATAAGAGCACGTAGAACATTTCTAAAAGCATGGCACGACACGTTGAAAAAAGGATTAAGTACATAGGAATAAATCATTTTTAATAGATATTGGGATTGCTGTAGATAGAGTTGACCAATACTGGCTCAGTTTTCATCAATACAGGATAGCTAACTATTAGAGATATGCGAATACATTACACTCATCCAGTGAACCTAAAGAAAAGCTAAATATTCTTATTTTATGAAATCATTTCAAGAATTGTGTGAGAACAATAATTCAAATCTCAGATACGAAAAAAGGTAACATCTGGGACCTTTCAAACTCCACCATCATTTCATTTTTCAATGAAATGTGGTTTCTCACTAAATAAAATGACGTTGAAATAGTATTCAAAAGCAAGGATTAAGTAAAAATAAACAACCACCAAGGATAAATCAACAACATTGAATTGAGTTCTTATCATAATGTCACCCTTTTTTTAAAAAGCAAAGGCCATTTTTTTTATACTGGGGGATAAACGTAAATTTTGAGCTGTGGTCAGATAACGAGGATGACACCTCACCTGGCATAAATTCTCCAAACTTTGCCCCAAACAAACAACATTATATTATGCCCCACCCACGGCGATTCTTTGACATAGTAAAATGTTCCTGGCTAGAACTCGCAGATTCCGAAATTAAGACGTGACCAACTGGTTCCGATGGTTGAAGAAAATAGCAAGTAAAACTATTATTCTTCACAAATTTTTTCACATGTAGTAGCTTCTAGTATCTACTGACAATGTTTTTTTTAAAAAAATAACTCCTACTATAAATTATAAAATACTCTCGACTACTCTTTTAAATTTGTAAAACCAATTTATATCTGTATATCTGATTCTACTTTAAACCCTTTGAAGCATAGAACATAGAGCTACTGAATTTCTGATGAAAATTAATTAAATTAAATTAAATTAAATACATAATAAGGAAATGCAAATGACAATTTGTTTCTTACTTTTATATACATGTTAGATGGTAACTTCATTAGAAGCCATCGTGGCAAATTTTAGCGACCTACATGGATTATAAAAAGAAATATTATGTCTCAAACAAACCCATTATGCCTAGAAGGGTTAAAGTCACTTTTAAAATTTCAAATATATTTTATATACAGAAAACAATTACTCAATAACTCATTCTTTCTATGAAAATTCCCATTGCCTTTAAAAGGTTTTAAACTTAAAAAACCTCCACTGACAAGTATAAATAAACAAAACAAGGCAACAGTGCTTGAAATATGAATAAAAACATATTTTATCTCTTTTACATTATAGAGGTAACAGCACGGATGCTATTATGTAAATGAAAGGAATAAAATTAAAACAGTTATTTTCTTTACATTATATTTTAACTTAACAATTTATATTTTCTTTTATTATTATTACCATTATTGAGAAACATTTTCTCCACACTTTTATTTTATCCTTTTAAATTAAGATGAACTCAAGCTATATTTCATTTTACGAATAATGCCCTCCATGACTATTTTCCAACTGGGCCATAAAGGATATTTCAAAAACAAAGACAGCATATTTATAACTATTTCCAGGGGAAATAAAAAAAAACTACAAAAGAATATCTTGTTGTTAGAATGTTACAAGATAATATTTTTTTTTGTTTTATAAGGCTGGTATAAAGAGAATAAAAACTGCTGAAGCATTCTAGTTTTAAAGTAAGAAATAACTCGATCAAACCATAACCGAAATATATATTATACAACTAAAAAAATTTACAGCAATTTTTTTTAAATTTATAACATTTCGTTTATAAAAACTTAAACTGCGTTTTATGGTGCTATTTTATGGCGGAAAACTTAAAATCTCAATAAACCTAATCTTTACAATATTTTCATACATATATTTTCTAAAATCAAGGAAAGAGTTTTGATATTATATTCTTATATAAGCATGTGAATAAAATTAAATATTTATAATTTAAATATTAGGATTTTGAAATTAAGAATATGAAAGCCAGCAAAGGAAATTAGTTTTAACGAAAAATCTTTCAATTTAATTTATTATTATTTTTTGAGATTCCTTAAATTATTTAATCTTTTTACAATTAGAAAAAAACTAGTGCGCAGTTCCCAAATCTTTCTTGCGAATTGCTATTGGAAATGTTTTGTAAGGAATTGGCGTAAAGTAATTATTAAATATTAACTGCTGGCGTGAAAATACTGACTCTATCGTGTTACCCTCAGCAAATTTTCGTCGAGAATCTTTGTCCTGTCATTAAGAGCATCCAAAAATCAAATTTCTGCTTTAGACACATTTTCCTAAACCGATTGAAACAAAGATTTCACAAAGTATTGCACTAGTAGTCATAAAATCCCTTACCCAATTTTATATATTTATGTCGTTGAGTTTTTAAGTTATCGCCTTTACCTGTTTCTGAAAGTACATACCGACAGACAATCAACACTTCATTTGACTTGGATTAAAATTTAATCGGTGTTCACACTATTGATGTTAAATCTGCGTATCGAATAGTATCTATCAAACGTTCTTCGTTTTGTATTTATCGTGTTAACTTATAATCGAATAAGCGGGCAGAAGAGCTCTCTCTGAAAAGATTTTACTCAAAATTTTAGGGTCTTGATGGTCTGGTTGTAAGGTTTTGGCTTCGGAAACGGAGGATTTTAGATTCGAGACAAGATTCCACCGAAGATCCGTCGTGTAAACAAGTTTGCTGCACGGTAAATTCGTCCGGAAAAACGTTCTCCCACTTGTGTGGTGTGGAGAGTGGGTTGACGACTCAGGTATTGACCTCATTATCTGACCGAGGTTTTGAATACAAAATTCATCCCAAAACAGCCCAAATGTTGCCTTAAAACAAAATGTTAATATAACTAAACTTCTCAAAATTGGAAAGAAATCTGCAAACTTGGTCTAAATATATAAGACAAATTTCACCACTCAAGCTCAAAATGCCTATGAGTTATCTTTGTCGCAGTCAGACATTTTCCAAAAATTATATATTTTGGGTTCAGGAAGGTTTAAGTAGAGGAGATGCGTCAATATCTCTGGTTCAAATTTCTTGACAACAACTGTACTTTCTCTGCACTACATATGCAAGAAAGTAAAAAGGAAAGTCTTTGAAAATTCGTACATTTCGAAAACAGAATTACCAATGTTAACCACATTTAAATTAGAACCTTGTTTTTAATAAAATTTTATATCAACACCCTACATTTTCATAGTCCACTTGGGAGTAAAATTACTTGCACAATCCTCCTCATTCTAAAAACAGTTTCGTCATACAAATGTCAAATCGTTTAATCATGAGAGCATGCACTTTCATAAGGAAAAGCGAGGTCACTAAAAATGAATTTGTAGACGGTGCATTTTTTTCCCATTTGAAACAATAATATGAAATTTGAAGGTGTTATTTGTATGGCAGTCATGTTTTGGAGGATTTATTAATCAATATCTCTTATCCAAAATAGTTGAGTAATAAATCAGTGTGCCTTTAACAATGTTTCGGATAACCCCCAGGGATTTTGTGATTGTGCTTCTCTTTCTGATTTACAATAATAAATTCATTAAAAAAATATTTCAAGTAAGGAGAAGTAATTTATATTAGCCAGGATAGCATTTTACAGCCTATAATAATTTCCCTAAAACACTATTTCTTCCCTTTCTTTAATAATGTTTTTTAATATTTCCTTGCAAAAAAAAATGCTTCATATAACATACCGTATATACTATCGGAATGCTTACTACCCGCAATTCGGAATAATTTATAACCATTTTGACTCTTTAATCTTGTCTAAAAATAATAGAAAAAAAGACATTCTTTCATACGAGAGAAGAAAATATCTAATACTTTGAAACATCCGTAAATTCTACACTATACATTATTTTTAACTACGCGTATTGTAATATTTAGGTGTACTCATGCCTTTTGTTGCTAATGTTGTGTGTGTTTTACTTTTTTTTATTTTTTGCTAGTAATTCGAATTTTCATTTATATATGGTTTAAAATTTTGTAATTATTTATTCCTTGCCACTTCTTTTATCGACATGTTTTACTTTGATTTGTTTTTATTGTGCCTAGTGAGTTCTTGTTTAAGGCACTCTGTAAACGGAGTCGGGCTCTATTGTGTGAATATTTTAAATAAATAAATATTATGTAAAACTAGTGAGTTATATAAAACTCTATTGACATTTAAAATGTATTCCTGTCATGTATTCCTTGGTTTTGATACAAAATTTGGTTTTTGATACATTAAACTTAAATCAGTTTTGTAAAATTTAAGCTGATTTAGAAGAACAATTTTTTTCCTAGATTTCGTAGTTTTGAATTTTGTCACCCTCTTTCAATATTTCTGTGTCTCATAAAGGCAGGTATATAATTGATCCTGCTTTAAAACACTATATATTATGACCACTCCTTTGCAATACTTTTAAATTAAAAAAAATATATATCCTAATCAACTTAATCTTTTGACTATGAATCTTTGAATATAAGAACTCTCTGCTAAGAATTTAATTTAGACTTACCTCTGACAGTTATATTAGAGCTATTGGGGATGGGGTTGAGAGCAATAATCAAGAAATGATAATGATACTTTAACCGGCAACCGTTTTCAAAATTTAACGTTCCTGAGGGTGAAATCATTTGTATTCTTATTTAATGCATGCAATGAAGCATTCATATGGATATTGCGTACGAGAGACGAAATAATAGGATCGCATGTGCTTTTGTGCATAACTTACAGTATAAATGAAATAAATTGATTTGTGTGAATATAGAGCCGCCATCGGCATTTTTCAAAACAAGAATTACATTTTTGGTAGTTGCTACAAGAGACTCAGCATATATATTTCCAAAATAAAATTACAATTCAAAACCTTTCCAGATATTTTTACTTACATGGTTCAAGGAGAAAACGTTAAAATACTTTAAAACGCATAATATTAAAAATAAACAGTAAAAGTTAACATTATGAATCTTTACTAGACCCTTACAAACCCAATTTATCAACTTATGGGTCCAAAAAACTCAATATTCTTTTTTACTATATCATACTTTTGAAAAAAAATTCTTCAGCGAATATTAAAAAAGAATTTTACCAATTAAGTTGATTTTTCGCAAGATATGATTCGATTTTTGAAGAAATTAAATCTTATTAAAATGTATGCAATAAACAGAATAACTATATTTTTCAGGTTGATTAAAGTGTTTTGGGGAAACTGATTAACAAATCATTTTCACACAACGCTTTAATAATCTGAAAATATCAAACAGTACCGTTAAATAAATTTACCGTGGACAAATAACAATTACGGGGTTTTTAAAAATGTTTTTATCAACTGAATTTATTCTAAATATTGAGTAACACAGAAATTTGTTTTATTGCAAATAGATGTACGTGTCGAATGATAAAAAACTATTAAAATATTGTAAAATATTTGTTACTATTGGGAGAAATATTTAGTTCAGGAATCTCAAAGAATGCGAAAGTTAAAAACTTGATTTCGCACGTTTGCTTTCAGTGGGCAGACCGTTGATGAACTATTTTTCGATTAAATCACTTTCTGATTTAAGATCAAAGTTTTTAAAAAATACGATTCTGGAAATATTGAAATAACCATCAATATTATCTAAATCAGATGCATTCAAATTAGAATCCCAAGGCTGACTAAAAAATGCTCATTAATGCTCTGCCCGCTGAACGCAGTGGGCAGACCATTGAAAAGCTTTTTTAGACTTTTTCAAAATGAATCACTTTCTAATTTACAAGAATTTTTTTTAAAAAAAAAAATCTGATTCTGGATTGTCTACACGGGAATAACCTTCAATATTATCTAAATCAGATGCATTCAACTTAGAATCACATGGCTGCGTTCAAACCAATATAAATAATTCGGATGAAAAAATTAGTCTGTAGATTTTTATAAAAATAACTAAAAAATTGGAGTCTTATATAACTTATCTCATAGATTTGTCTTACGCAGCAAAGACCATATAATCAAATAATATATCTTATTAAATTATACATTCAAGGGTAAGTCAAAAATCGTCTCTACTTTTGGAATAATACTTTACTTTGTGCGAACTAACCACAACCCTTTTATTATTTAAACTATTTTTCATTTTTCTGTTCTAAATTAAAAAATCAACCATAGGGATTGGATATACGGTCTCTAATCATCATTTGAGATAAATCAATTATCGATTTTCCAGAGATCAATCGACCAGATATTTTTTTCAAAGAAAAGAAATTGAATTCTACTAATTGAAAGGTATCAATGGCTCAAAAATTCATCGCAGACTATTGATGCATTATAGGTAAAGCTCATAATTACTTAGAATCAAATTTGAGAATTGAAAAATTAACCATTTGCACTCATGTATCTCAGCGTATGCGACCTCCAAACGTATATGTCATATTAAATTCGAGTGCAAAGTGTTAAAAAATAAGTCTAAGCAAATGTATTGTATGTAGAATGGCCATCAACTTTTGTTATGGATGACAACATTTAGCAAACTTGAGAAATTATGTTGGCAAATAGTCGAGTTATACGACCGCAACAGCAATCTACAATTAATTTCTGAATCTATTTCACCCTACTATTCTAAAACTAGGATCATGATCATTGCTTCCCTTTAGTGCACACTTCCAATGGATCAGATTTAATTTATTAGACTCAGAAAAGAAGATGAATTGATATCTAACTTCTACAGCATCGTCATGAGAGTATAACAATGAAATAAACGAGATCAAAATTCAATGTGCAAAATATAAGAAAGCTACGTCAAAAGTGCGCATAAGTTTTAACTTATCAAAAAGGTAATATTGACTTTCGTCTAAGACTTAAAAAAGCATTAAAACATTCTAAAAGTTAATTCAAGAATGACTTGCTGACTGCTGCTAAATTTTCTGTTTATCTAAGAGCAATTCTGCTAATATATCCATCGTATTTTCAGATAAATATATGCACCCCGTTTCCGGCTTCATATCGTGGAAGATGAATTACAAAAACATTTGAATAAATAATTGTTCTATACATTGATTCGATTAATTTTCAAAAATAATTTTCTAGTAGTGTTTCATAAGGCGTTTTCGAAAACAATCAAAATCCGAATTATGACCTATTATCTGTATATTCAAAGCAAAGAAAGTAATAAAAATTCATGACTTTCACATTCCTAAAAATTACACATCAAACAAACAAACTATTCAAAAGTATAAATACATTATAGTTTCTAATTGAACTTACCCATTCAAAACTCTTAAATGGCCATGAGGATTTAGTAGCAGATCCTTGGAGATATTATTCTGTCATCTACATTCTACTAAAGTCTTATTGTCTTTTAATTATGCGATGAAAATTTAAACTTAAGCGGATTACATTTATAAATAACTTTTTTAATATATAGTCAAAACGGAGCTTTTCTAGCCTTCGTCAACATTGTTTATTTTAACTAATGTGGAAAACAGCAATAGCCAATGCCATCAAAAACGTAATATTTTCAAACTAACCGCGTCCAAACTTCATTTGAATCACGTGGTATATTTAAAAAAAGCAGCGTTCTCCCAGAACCAATTATTGCGCACAGTGGAAAAGCCACGTCTGCCTCATTTTGATCATTTGATCTTCCAAAAATAGGCGTGACCTTCCATCGTGCGCAATAATTGGCCTCCTGTGAATGGTGTTTTGATCTTGTTCTGACTAGGTTAGTCTAACCTTAAATTTCATTCGAATCCTTTCTAATTGGATTCATTTTTAGTTCGAAATGCTTATATAATCACATTTTAAGAATACCCCTTTATTTTCAGTCAGTTAAAATATCTCATAAAAATTATTAATTATCCATAGAAATTCAATGATAAGTAAAATTTCGAATATTTTTAAATAAATAAATATTGTATTACTGAATTTAAAATCGAAATGGAAAGCTCTTGAACTAAATCTTAAAATATCAAAATTGAAAAATATTTAAAAAAAAATATTATAATTTTAAATTTCCGTTAATTTTTGAAATGTAAATTTTAATTTTGGAATGTTACAACCTTCAAAATATATTTCAAACTTGCAGTCTTTACACTGATTCTAAGGTTTCCAGGATGGCTTCATCAAATATTGAAAGTGAAGTGAAATAAAGAAATTGTTTTGAGATGAATACATTAATAAAACAAAAATTGCGAAAAAATTCTTCCTGTCATGAAATTCAAAAATAAGAATGGAAAGAATCAAAGATTATGATGAAACCTTAATGTCACCCACGTCGAAACGTCGATGTTTCGCCCCAATGCTAAGACTTGTGTATTTTCTCCCCTTGAATAAATTTAATTTCTTTATTAATTAAAGCATTATACATTTTTTTGTAATATCAACAGGTACAAGAAGGCAAACGGCATCTTCGATTTTTAGTCTCTTAATGATATTTTATCTTTCCATCTCTAATATTTATAAAATCTGATAAGCATATGCCGGTATAAATTTTTTCCTGTAATAGCTCACTAAATGCGGCAATAAACAACGTTATATTTGAAACCATATGAAACGAAAATAAATTATCCTGAGCAACATTTTGTTTTCCATTGCTATTAAAATTGGTATCGATTTGAATTTAGTTTAAAGAACCATTGTTTCGTAAGTTTTTAAATATTCAAATAAAACCATTTATAAACTTAAGTCTAATCAATTACTGCCAACTACAACGTCTTATTTATTACTTGATTAAAGGATATGAAAATTTTCGATTCAAATTACGTGTCAGATTAACCATTGGAAGAACAAAAGTTTATAAACGGGGAGAGTTTAAATAATTTCTTATATTATAATAGATCTGATATTAGATTTATAGTATAATAGGTATGATATATATTAGATATATAGTATAATAAATATGACATGCATTAGATCTGATAGTATAGTTCCAATATGAATCTCTATTTTTAGTATTTGTATTATAAGAAAATATTAAGAAATGTTTTATACTTAAATATTAACCAAATATTTTTTTATAAATCTTACCCTTTGGTGAATAATAAGATCATCGAGTTATTGATTCCTAATTGAATATTAAATCATAGAGAGATATTATTATTTGGTGAAAAATGATACACAAACCCCTAACACCCTGTATTTTAACTAATTGGTTAATGCTATAATTAAATTTGAATAATATTAATCTTACAAAAAATTACCTCTCTATCATAAAAAGAGTAACTGACTGTTGAAATATTTTTATGATAAAGTTATAATTATATAATAAAATTAAATTTCATATTTCATTAAAACAATAAAAATAAAACTTAATTTCGAATTAGATATTTAACGATGAGCTAGAAATTCCTTTTTTAAATTTGCTGTTTTGGAGTTTAATTGGTTTTTGTAAACAAAAAAAAGATTTAATTCCTTAACTGCTTTACTATTTTTACTATCATCTAAAATAATTATGTTTTCCATTTTGAAAATGTTGTGGGTTTAAAATCAAACGGTTTATAGAATTCATGGATTCCTTGCAATTTTTGTATCGTATTATAGAGTCTTTAAATTATTTAATTTCAACTTCCAAGTTTGAAAAACGATAATTCATTGCTAGCCTGATTCAGTGGTTCGATGTTTAAAAAATTGAATCAAAACAAATCGGTTAGTAAAGTAAACAGACAGTTTCTGTGTAATATGGAAAGATTATTTAAATTAAATAATTAATTGTAATAGCAGTACTTAATTTATTAACTAACTTAAATAAATATTATTTCAATAAAATATTTTACTTTATTTTTGTAAATAAATAAGTATATAATTTTATCCTAGCCATTACTCCCTTCGAATCCCATAGAATAGGAAATGCACCATGTGATCTCGGATTGGAAACCTGAGATTTCGCCATTAGTAACCTTAGAGATTTTTAAAGTTTAATTTTCCTTTTATTCCGTTTACCTTCTATTTAATGCAACTTTTGGTACAGAACATCCCAAGAGCATGATCAGATGAAGAGGACGATAAATGAGCTGGTAATCTTCTTTCTGAACTTTCACTTTTCTCAAATCGGAGATTTCGCCACTTCATCGGAATTTAAAAGACGAGGAAAAATTTAGGTCGTCGTCAGGTGTTCGTATATCCTGAAAAGTAGCTTCATGATCTCCTAGCAATTTAAAGACAAAGAATCACTTTGTCTTTTCTCACTCAGAAAAAAAATAAAGATATCGACTGAAATAATAATTTAAATTATCTACTTCAAGTTGTTCCAAAAAAGCTGTAAATTTCAATTTTGAAAAATTTAAGTGTCTTCTATAATAATTTCATTCTTTTATTTTATAGAAGATAGAACAATGTTTTTCACGTTACCATTTTATCTTTCACTTTCTCGCATAGAATGAGAAAGTATTATAATCGTCAAGAAATTCGAGCATTGTAAATGTGAATCAAAAGATCAAGTTGGACTTCCCTGAATTTGAAAAGCAGATTTTTGACATTATATCTATCAATTTTTTTGTCTCTAAAAACAATCAATCGGTTTGAATCTAAATGGTTGAAATTTAGTACATGGCCTCGAATCCACATTTGTAAATTTCTAATATTCTTTGAACGAAAGTCATCCAAGAAGTGTGGTTATTCGAATATTTAAATATAAATTTAGCCGAGTACTTTCATTTAAATATGAATTTACGTTTTTACCAAAATAAATACAGCTACGTAGATAATATTTGGTATGCTAATTTAACCATAACTTATAAACGTGGTGAATTGAATAAATATGCGTAATTTAGTATAAGGTTTTGTGACTATAATTATAATTCTGTGACAAATTTCTATTAAATTGGCGGGGGGAAAAGATCACAATACACCTTCGATTTTCTAGTATTTATATATTAACCCTTTACGGTCGTATGATTACTATTAGCCACCATTCAAGGAGATGCATCATTTTGACATTTTATTTATTCCTTTTTTAAAATTTTAATAGTTAAAAAACATCTACCGAATGTTAAAATGATGCAGATTTTTTTCCAGAGAAAATCAACTTAAAGCAGTTGCTTGTATTTATTTTATGGTGTAATAAACAGGTCCGTGTATTAGGTGAATAATTATTTATAGAACTATTTTTCCGACCGCAAAGGGTTAATAGCATCCAGCGATTAATCGTCAAAAATCATAATCTAATAAACTCTTTCATAACTATTGTTTTAATTGGTATACTATTAATAAAACACAAGTTTAATCATTAGAAGTCTGGG
>JAOUZG010011498.1:0-12940 GCA_026289955.1 Argiope argentata | reverse complement strand
TCTATATATTTTTCGCCAAATATCGCCAAGTCATCAAGCATCTTGCCAAAAAAATCGCCAAGTTGTCAAATTACTAGAAATGCCGTTTTAATGTAAAATACGCCTAAATTGAGCAATTTTCGCCCCAGAAATATATATATATATATATATATATATATATATATATATATATATTAACGATTTAAATAGTGAAGAATAGCCCACAAGTTTTTTCCAATCTTTCGCTCCATACCAATATAAGAAACTTAAACCACCAAAGATTTAACATGCAATAGTCTCACTATATTTACGATTCTCAGTGGAACATTTTAAACCTGAAACTCTCCAGTTTGATGACTGGACTTTTAACACCAGACGATCGCTCTCAAAATATAAGATGATCAATAACGATATTCTGGAAAAATAAAATGGAAAATAATTACATGGATGAAAAACATGGTATAGGAGAAATTAAATGTGTAATGTCTTGAATAAAATAGATAATAGGCATATCTTCTTTACTAATCTTGATTTACCTGAAAATTTTCAAGAAACCATAGTAAATTCTCATGTGAATTATTTTTTTATTTACATTTCAGCGCATATTTAAAACTTTTTAACAGTCATTCTGATAAACTCCCCTTCTTGCCTTTAGAAATAAACAATATAACCACTGCCACCCTTTAATGCTGGCGTCTTGGCACAGAGGTAGAGCGTCTTCCTCGTGATCTGAGCGTCCCGGTTTGGGCATGGTTAGTTTTCTGTGTGCTATCTGTGAGAGTGTGAATGTGTCTCCCCTGTAAAAAGGGGCTGTGAGGGAGAGTGTGTCATCCTCATATGAACTAAAAGTGAGGCTTTTGCCCTCGGATGCTGAGAGGTTCATACCCACAAAAGTTACAAAAGCCCTCCCCTCAATTTTAAAGCGGACACATCATCATCATCACCCTTAATATAATGTTGATCTTATGAGGGGTTCGTCAAAATATTCTTTATTTGTTTGCTTCTGAAAGCTACGAAATGTTGCTGTTTCTAATGGCACTTGCCATGGACAAGCTCACTGAGACAGTCAGTGATTTAAGTCTAATTACAGTCTCTTGTTTTGTGGTAGGGCCAAGAGTACGACTTTTGTTACTCACTCATCACATTCGCTTGCACAGCCTCTTTTTACAGGGTGGGGGAGGGGCACATTCACACACCTTACAGATAGAACACAGAAGAACAACCATGCCTGATTTGAGACTCGAACCTAGGTCACCCAAATAAAGGGGAAGACGCACTCTCCCTACGCCAGAACGCGGGCAAGCCACAAAATAGAATTCCAAAATGAGGTTTACGCAACAAATGAAATTAAACGAGTTTAGCAGGGGAAAAAAGCATTTTTTACAAATAAAATGTTAAGTCAGAAACAATGTATCAGATAAATTTTCATTTAAAATATTTTATTCGTTCACACGAACATCCAATCCTCGCTTGAAATGATATCTTTCAAAATAGTACGAAGATTAAACACTCGAAAAGAGCAACCATCTCGCAAACGATATCCTACCGAGATACTTTATTTTTCGCAAACGAAAAAAATTTCGGGCAACAGATCCAGACGTCTGTTTAAACCCAGGGGAGCAACTCGAGGCAAATCTATCTCTCACAGAAACCCCCGGGGAGGATCTCCCCCTTACCAGGAAGTGTAATTACATCCCCTTGCTCCGTAGAAAACAATCAGACTCCATCCGAACATCCCAGAAAAGATCGTCCCTATCACTTCCAGAACATTAACTACAACTGCGACTGTTTGAGAGAAAGAAAAAAAAGAATTAAAAAAAATTGGGAAGAAAGATTAAACAGGGGATGAAACTTTCATCCCTTTTTTCCTTCTTGACAAACAAATGAAACCTCCTCCTCATCTTTTATTTTAATTTTTATTGCTCCTTTTCAACACTGAGTGGGGAGGTGGGGGGATTTTTAGACACGAGAGTACATCCGTTCATGCATCCGGGTCTTAGGGTTGCTATCAGAGCCGGAACAGGGCGCTAAGGAGGTCTATAATACCCCGAGTCACCACCCCTAAGACGGGCGGAATTGTGGAGTTAATGAAAAGCAATTTTTCTTGATCCTGGAATTGTTTCCCGACGCTTAAGTTTGATCCTTGACCGCTGTTTTCCTCGCTGTCACGCTGATCCCGTCTTAAAATGCCGGATGATTTGCTTTCCTGATTTTTTTTTTCGAAATTTCTTTTGGAGTTTCCACGGACAATTCTTGGAAATTAATGATAAGCACTCGTAAAATGCGTCGTATAATAAATAATAATGTCAAAAGGCGGGTTTTCGTAAGGAAAATTAATTTGCAAATGAGTGTAAACTGGAAATATAAAATTAGTATCCACACACAAGAAACCGAACAGGTCAGACAAAAGTTTTAGAAAAGACATTTAAATATGAGAATTGACGACATTTGATGTCCAGCCAACTCACTGGAATCAATTGTATATATTTAATTTCTTTCAGATCTAGTACGCTTATCTTCATGCTTCAAGAATCTATCAGGAAACTATTTTTAAACATTAATTAATTATAGTCATTAAAATGGTGTTATTTTAATAGACTTTCTTCTATTTCGTTCATTGTACGCTTGAAGCCTTCTAAAAGAATGTTGTTGTTGTTGTTGTTACTTATGGCACTTGCCTACGAACAAGTCCCCTCCGATACAGCAGCAGATTTAAGCCTGAAGGAGCGTCTCTTGTTTTTTAAGAAGCGCCAACTAGGGCCAAGAGTACGACTTAGCTACACATTCACCACATTCGCTTGCCCAGTCCCTTTTTACAGGGGGGGGGGCCCATTCACACATCTCGCAGAAGAACAACCATGCCCAAATTAGGACTCGAACCCTGGACTCTCAGAACACGAGAAAGACGCGCTACCTCTGTGGCAGAAAGCCGACTCTAAATGAGTAATGTACCATAGTATCAAAGAAATATTTAAAATGTTATAACCAAATCCATTAATCATATAATGCGAATTATTGTAACTTGTATTATTCCTTATTAGCTACCGATAGCAATCGTTCAGTTGAGTTGAGTTAGAATAACGTCCCGTTATAAAGCAACATAGGGATATTTTGGGATCCATCTCATAATTTTTAACCGTGGTTAGATGGCGAGGACGGCACTTGAGCTGTTGGCCCATTGTATTTTGGAGCGATAATTCAAAAATACATTGCCGACATCCTCGTATATGGGTAGCACGTTTTTCCCAATGATTTGGGCGTCCCTTGTTCGAGTCCAGAGTATTCTTCTGTGTTCTTTTTGTAAGGCGTATGAATGTGCTCTCCTGTAAAAGAGTGCTGTGCAAGCGAATGTAATGAGTGAGTTTCTAAGTCGTACTCTTGACCCTACTTCAAATAAGAGACGCCTATTTCGGCTTAAAATCGCGGATCCATCAGCAAAGCTTGTCCATGACAAGTGTCATTAGAAACAACAACAAAATATAATACGTTGTATAAATGACATTTGGGACACCATTTTGGCATCTGAATTGTCGAAGTCAAATTCAGGATCCAATTCGTAAAAGAGTTGATCTTATATCAATCTGCCCTTACACATGCCTCTTATTGAAATAACTAAAAAATGGATAATTAATGTAAATGAAATTTTAATTGCGGTCCTACAAATAAAATGGGACCGAGGTGGCCTGATGGTAAGGCCTCGACTCGTGAATCGTAGAGCCCATCCACCAAAAACCCGTCATGTAAGGGGGCAGTTGCTCGTTAAATCTATTATAGCCAATCCTCCTCCAGCTGGTGTGGTGTGGTATGGAGAGAGGATGTCAGCTCAGGTGTCGTCTTCGACATCTGACCTTGGTTCAAAACTATGAATTCCATTATTTTAAGTGTGATCCTAAGAATAAAATGGGACCGCGGTGTCCTGGTGGTAAGTTTTCGGCTCGTGATTCGCAGGGTTTCTTTTTCGAGGCCCGATTCTGCCGAAATATCATCGTGTAGGGGGGCAGTTGCACGTTAAATCTGTTAAATCTGCACGTTAACCAAACGTCCTCCAGCTGGTGTGGTGTGGAGAGGGGGTGCCAGCTCAGGTGACGTCCTCGGCATCTGATCGCTGTTCAAAATTACGGTCCGTTACGATGTATCGATTTTGGGGCATCAATTTTCAACTTTTAGTATTATTAGAAAGTGGTAAAAAATGGTATTCACATTCGGCAACTTATAACCAACAAAAAGTTACAGATATGCACAAATGTACCATCATGCACGCGATTCTCGACGTGTCGACGCATGCGTATTCTGATAGTCTCGTGATTATTTCTAACCTGTTTCAATTAGTTAATGACTTAAGTTAATTAAGACAGACAATGACTTAAAAATAACAACGTTGTATAATGATGTATATAAGGAGCAGTCTTCAACGGATTCAGATCACCTTTCAACAACATAAAATATGCCTCGCCGCACGGTTCGTGCTCATCTCGAGCAACTGTCCGAGTTTGGCAGAGGTCGCATCATTGGATTGAAAGAGGCCGGTTGATCAAATCGGAGAATCGCTCGTCATTTGAGTCGAAACGATGCAGAAATTCCAAGATACTGGTAAGTATGTGTGAAAAAAAGAAGAGTTCAGCGTCAGGATGGTAGCGGTCGACCTAGGGCCACAACAGATCGTGAGGACAGAGTGATTGTCCGATCAGTTATCACAGCGCCTTCTTTATCTCTATCAACCATCAGACGTTCAACTCAAACACCAGTGTCCTCCATGACAATTCACAGACGGTTGAGACAGTGAAATCTAAGCTCGCACCGACCATTACGCCACCTGCCACTCCCACCTGCACACTGCCGAGCCAGATTACAGTGGTGCATGGCTCTATCGGGTTGGAATGATGCCGACTGGGGAAGTATAGTCTTTAGAAACGAATTCCGCTTCCAACTGTGTCCTAACGATCATCGAAGACGTGTTTGGAGACATCCAGGGCAAAGAGGGATCCTGCTTTCACTATTGCACTCCACACTGGCTCTCAACAAGGCATTATGGTCTGGGGTGTCATTTCCTTTGATAACCGGCCCCCTTTGGTTATAATCAGAGGTACAATTACTGCACAGCGGTACGTCGACGACATCCTAAGACCAGGTTTCGTTATCTTTCCTTTTGCATTACTCTTGGCTGTTTTTCCAACAGGACAATGTCACACCACATACGTTTTGCTATGAGCTGTCTGCAAGCTTGTCAAACAATTCCTTGGCTTGTCAGATCGCCATATCTCTCTCCCATCGAGCGTGTTTGGGATAGGATGGGAAGGCGTTTGCATCTGCAACGGAATGTTGATGACCTCGTGCGACGATTGGAGGGAATTTGGCAGAAAATACAGCAGGAGACCATCCGGAAGCTTTAGCAATCTATGCCACGCCGTGTGGCAGCTTGTGTCCAGGCTAGAGGCGGGTCAAAACCTTAGTGAACTTCTTACTGTAACTCTGAAATAAATTATTTAATTGTTCCGAGATTTTAATCAATTACTTTTATGTACATTGTCTTCTATCCACAAATTTTCAACTCAATCAGACAACTCCTTCTTGATTTTATTGTTATAGAATGTATATTATTTAAGAAGTTATTATGGGGAGAAATTAGCTTCAATTAACTAATAAGAATAAAAAAAGATTAAAATGAATTTAGCTATGAATATTTCAATGCATCATGTCAGAACATAATTTCTTGATCGGTCAAGCACCACGTGCTAATGCAAGTTAAATCATATTTTTTATTCCTCTTAATTGTTTAATTGAATGAGTCAACTTTAGTATTGCAAACGATCAAAAAAAAACTTTGTCTCTCATTTATTCTTCTAAAAAATATCCCATTTCCTATTTATTTCATTTCACCTAATCACGCACCCAAAATGACATTTTTCTAGGTTATATTTGCTGTAGTCATTACCTATTTTTTAAAAAAATTAGAGCTTTTGTAATTGCATTGGCAGCGCGTTTTTAAAAGATGATGTTTTGAGATGCTCTTACAGATAATGAAATTTCAATTTTTCACCTACGGATTTTTGTTGTTGCCAGAGCGAGTGGAACATTGTTTTTTTTAACGATAACTCAAAAATACATTGCAGCCTGTGTCCTGGCATAGGAGTAGCTTGTTTTTCCCCGTTATCTGGGTGTTCCTGGTTCGAGCCCCGGTTTGGATAAGATTATTCTTTTAAGTTCTATTTGTAAGGTGTCTGAACGTGCTCCCCTGAAAAAGAGGGATGTGCTAACGAATGTGATGAGTGAATATCTAAGTCGTACTCTTGGCTCTAGATGTCACTACTTCAAATAAGAGACGCCCATTTAGGCTTAAAATCGCTGATGCATCATCAAAACTTGTCCATGACAAGTGCCATTAGAAACAACAACAAAACACAATACCTTGGATAAATAGCATTTGGAACATCGTTTTGGCATCTAAATTTTCGATGCCGAATTCCGGATCCAATTCGTTAGAGTTGATCGTATATCGATCCCCCATTTCACATGTCTCTTATTAAAATAACTGCCAGCAAGATAATTAATGTAAATGGAATTTTAATTGCGATCAATAAAGATTAAAATGAAATCTTCTATGCATATTTCAATGCATCATGTCGGAGCTTCATTTCTTGAACGGCCAAGCACTACGTGCTCGTGCAATTTTAATTATATTTTTATTCATTTTAATGGTTTCAATGAATGAGTCACATTAGTATTGCAAACAGTCCAGAAAAACTTTTGTCTCGCATTGATTGTTTGAAAAAAATATCCCATTTCCTATTTATTTCCTTTCATATTATCACGTGCTCAAATTGACATTTTTCTAGGTTTTATTTTCTATAGATAATAAAATTTCAATTTTTCTCCTACGGAGTTTTGTTGACGCCAGAAACCTCATCCCAAAAACAACATCATGTTTTGACATGATAATAATCACATTTTCCACTTTGATTATACGAATAATTCGTTTATGGAATAAATAATCGATTGAAATTCTATTACGTAGGGAAAAAACTGTTCACATTTTTCTTGCCTTTGTAGAACAGTTAAATAATGTCATTTTCATCTATTTCGAATATTTTTTTTTTGTCTCAAAGAAAATCAGTTAAAAAAATATATGATCTTGCATCCGATAAAATTGATCGACTATTTCACTTTGATCAGCCTAAAAAAAGTTTTAAAAAAATACATCCTCCAGATAGCACCTTACTCTCTTAGGGCAACTTTCTTAAAAGATTAAAAGGAGATAAAAAAATATAATGCCCGACATTCACTCGCTTACCAGAAAGAAATCTTATCTCACCTACATTTCTATCGCTCCCAAATAATTGCCAACCTCTTTTCTTCTCTTTCCCGGTTGTTATTTCTTGGCACAAATTCTCCACAACCCCCTAGATTTATGATTGGCCGTTGGCAACGCCATCCCTCATCTGTGTCAAACGCACCGGCAGGCCCCAGAAAAGGAGCTGGGGACGATCGAAAGAAAGAACGAAAAAAGGACGGAAAAGAAAGAAAAAAACCGAGGCAGAACTATTTTCTCTGGGCCGTGTTTCACGAGAACCCTTTCACCTGAGGCACCGGACCCGAAAGAATTAACTGCAATTAACCGGGGATGGAGGTGACGGTGGGGGTGGCTTTCGTCTGTCCCGGACAGAATGGAGGCCGCCCCCACCCCTCAAACGAGAGCGACACATCTTCTTGACGGCGGGTTGGCTTGTTTGACGTGTTTGTGATGGCTCCCGGTACTTTTTCTTCTGCGACCTTTAGCCGAGCTCGAAAGGATACTGATAAGGACATTTTTCGGGTGCATTTTTGATGAATTGTTTTATCTTCTTCGAGGAATTATTGTTTATTTTGCATCAGATTCCAAAGCTGATGGATTTATAAATAACTATGTAGCCAGTTGCAGCTCCATACAACTTTGGAGGCGTTAGACACGATAATTTTTTTATTCCAATGATTTTAAGGACATTTGATTTGGGGTTGTCAGTTTATTTATAAGAAAAAACACTCAACTAGAGTAGAAGGATACTCACAAGGACATAAAATCTTATCTTCGCCATCTGACCGCAGCTCAAAGTGACGAGGTCCGACCCAAAATAGCCCCAGTGTCACTTTAAATTTGTATGTTAATATAACTAAACTTAAATAATAATAATAATACTTGGATGGATTAATCGTAATGAAATTCTGAATGCCAGGAATATTGGACGAATTGATTCTTAATTCTGTTTCATCACAGTTGCAGTTAGTAAACTAAATAATATCTAATTTACATAATGCCTTTGTATTGATTTGAAAATAAAAGCTTTTACTAATTGTCGTGTTTAATTTAACTTAATATGAATAAACTAATCCAAACAAGCTAAATCATGCCCCAAAATGGTTATTATATACCCAGAAGAGAATGTACAGAAGTCCCATTTCTGGAAAAAGTGTATGATATTGTATGGGACTTCTTTTTCTAAAGCAACTGAGTCGATGATTCTCATCAAAATGCGTTTTTACGTCATGATAGTAGTGCGGGAATCCTGTTTGGAACTTAAATGCGCCATTTCCATCAGGATTTGAAACCTACTTTAATAAATAGTATATGCATATTTTTAGGATAATTTACAGGATACCCTGTAAATTATGTGAACGGAAATACGCCGAACAAATGATATCTAAGGAATCGTATTTGTTCAAACCTTAACTGTCGTTTACCATTTTTTTGGTTTTGTTGGCGTCGACGGTTTATCGCCAAATTTGAATCCATCACCAATTAGGTACTAAACGATTGGCGTCATTGGTCTAATACGTAAGTACCTACAACTGAACTGAACTTTACAGGATACCTTGTAAATTATGTGACCGGAAATACGCCAAACAAATGCCATCTAAGGAATTATATTTGTTCAAACCTTAATTGTCGTTTACCATTTTGTTGGTTTTGTTGGCGCTGACGGTTTAGCGCCAAATTTAAATTCATCGCCAATAAGTTACTTAACCATTAGTCTAATACGTAAGTATCTATAGCTGAAATGAACCAAATAACTAAATCCTGCCCGGAAAGATATACCCAAAAGAGAATGTACAGTAGCCCTAGTTCTGGAAAAAGTGTAAGCTATTCTATGGAAATTCTTTTTCCAAAACACCTTAGCGGATTATTCTCATCAAACTGGGCTTTTACATTATGATAATAGGACGAGAATCTTTTTGGAATTTAAATTTATCACTTTCATCAAAATTTGAAACCTACTTTAATACATAATACATGCATATGTTTGGGATACCCTGTAAATTATGTGAACGGAAATACGACGAAAAATGTCATCTAAGGAATAGTCGCTTATTAATGTGGACTTCATTATTATCTTCTTTTATGATAAAACTGGTCATGACTTGAATACGTAGAGTCATTTAATATCATAAATCAAACGGGAAAAAATGATGAATCTCACGTGACATTTACTTGGATTTAAGGAATTAAGAATCGCACATTCCTTCCCAAACACGGAATTCTCAAAACACAATAATTTATCTCCGGTCAAAAACGAGCCCATCTCGTAAAATACAATCCAACGAGGTCATAAAACCATTCTCACACCATCAGATTCATTGTTGTATATTTTTTTTACAATTTATCACTTTTAGAACACCAAACCGAAGCAGAGGTTAAATGATGCAAAACCTATTCTTTCTCGGGCCGAGATGCTCACACATAAACAAATATTTCTCCTCTGGCATGGGCCGGGAAAAACTTGATGAAAGATGGATTTAGATCAAAAATCCATTTATTTTGCAGAGGAACACTCCAAATAGATTACAGATCTCGCACGAAGAATCTCTTTTTTTATTATTTGCTTCCTTTCGAACTTTACATTTCTTAGTTGGAACATTAATAATCCATTTATCCTTAAAAAAAGAGACGAGGAATAGAGTATAAAAGAATAAATAGTACTTACAACACCTCTTTCAGTTGGCACGAACCGCATTCATTGTAACGAAAGAAATCGAAAAAAAAAAATCTTTTTTCTTCTTACTCGCCGGTTTTTTCCCGGGCGTGTCGAGTTGCTTGCTTGCTTGCCTTCCGCATTGCATCTTTGCGAGGGAAGTTTGCAAAATAGATTACGTTCCATCTCGGAATCCATTAAAAACGCTAGATTTCATTCTTTGGAATAAAAGTTCATGCATCTTCGAGGAGTAGGTGTCTACAATCGATTACCTGCATCTAGCAGTGTCTGTGAGAGTTAATACAACAGATTGGCTTTCAAAATGCGGGTATAAAAGCCAGAGATCATTAAAATATGTCTTTTTAAAAAACACCACAAAGACATTTCACCACTGAATGTTGTTTTTTAAAATGAAAGATTAGAAAACTTAATGGAAATAAGATACATCGGATTTATCTCTATAAATGCTTCTTGACCTGTCTTTGAGTTATGCGTTTAAAGATATCAATAAAATCTTATTGGTTTTTTTAATCCTAAATGTGGAAATGAATCTTCTGTTTTAACTAAACAAATAAGGTAAAAAAAAATAATGAAATCTGGTATCGCAAATTTCAATTTATCATGGAAGAAACGTTGCCTTTTTCTAGGCATGTAGTAACAATCCGATGGAAAAAACACGCTCTGACGTGACTCGTATTTCGTAATCACCAAAGAAAAACGACAGTTTTTTTTTTTTTTTTATCATCTCAAATTCAATTCAGCTATATTTTTTTTTTCTCAAAACCAGAATTGTTTTCGTAAAAATCCAGTTTAAACCGGTTTTAAGCTATCACGTGACTATCATTACGCATACGTCTATATTTATAAAACGTTTTAACCCCCCCCCTCTTCTCAAAATAGTTCAAACACCAAGAATTTATTTTGAGACAGATTTTATTTTTCTCAAAATCTAGTTTAATCTGGTTTGGAAAGATTATATGACTATTATGTTACGCAATCATAATTTTTTAGAAAAGCGAGTCTTTTTCCCTCTCAAAATCGTTCAAGCTCAAAAACTTTTTTTTCATCTAGTAAAATTAAAAATTTTAAAATATGTATACATTATTATAATTATGTAACTTTCGATACAACTTGCTGCTTTGAGTTTATTCCCATTTTCTTCTCTGCGTTTCTTCGAACGTAAACTTCTTACAACCTTGCTATTTATTGGTCAGACAAGCGAATCAGATACAAGTTAAAGATTTGTGCCAAGTTATTATTTTTTGTTCGCGATAAGTCACCAAATGTGTCACATTTTTGCATATCATTTCGTAAAGGCTTTGAAAGCGAAAAATTGCAAATTTTCTGCTCGTCAGTTTTGAAACTCAAAACCATCAATTTTTCGCGTGATAATAAAGAAACAGGTTTTAACATATACAGAATATTTTCATACAGGCACTTTTTCTTGGCGGCGTTTAAGTCTGAGGAAGAATCGCACACGTATAACAGACCTGAATCGGAAACGAGACGTTCCAGTACAAGAAATTGCCTTTTATCCAGCAGTATTGGTTTTCTAGAGAACATTAGAAACTATTTCGAAATCTATAGTGGTTCCTAAAAATATCAAGAGCTTCCAGTGAGATTAACATGTGGAACATCGTCTATACTGAGGTTACCACCATCTAACAGGCACATAGTGAACATCAACAGTTTACGATTCACCAACATCTAAGCATTTTCTTTTTTAATCCACTAAAATATCCCGAATAGATTCAGAAATGGCTGATATTCATGTAAATTCTTCTCTGTACCACCATAATATCTCTAAAATCATAAGGACAAAAGGTCACCAACGTCCTGGAAACCATTCTGCAATTCCTTCGGAATAAGTTTTCTTTCATCGACCCATCATTGATCGTAACAATTTTGAAACTCCTCTGTTCTCCCGTAATATACCTGTATATTCAGAAAAGGAGGTCACAAACATTGATGGAGCTTCTTTTTTGCCCCACAAAAACATATATAAAATCATCAGCAAAGGTGATAATCATTTTACAAAATTCTATTGTGTTTTTGTTGTTACTTATGGCACATGCCATTAACAAGCGCCGCTGATACATGAGCAGATTTTAAGCCGGAGATATGCGTCACTTGTTTCACAAGTAGCGCCATCTAGGGCCAAGAAAACGACTTAGCTAATCACACGTTACAACCCTTTTTTAGGGGCGGACTTCATTCATGCAAATTCATACATCACAGATCGTAATTTAGACCTGGAACAGAGAACGATCACCTCTTACCCAGTAACCCCAGTGGTATTACTCTCGACATGGAGGACTATGCGGCTACGACATATTATGCGAGCGCCAGCCGCTACACACTCGGGGATTCTTTTGGCCGGTGAGTTTCGAAATCGCAACTTAAGGACTACGAGTCCAACGCTCAACCAAACACGCTATCCCGTCCGAAGTTCTTATCTATTCTAGGCCATTAGTGGATGAGAATGACGACTAAATTAAACTTCCCTCGCCAAACTTAAGCATGTATTAAATGGCAGGAAATTTGATTTCCTACAGAATAAGTTTGTATCATGTTCATATATAGTAGAATCTATGATGGAACTGTACCCGCTTCGGGGTTCGTGTAGATTGAGGGTTAATAGAACAATTTCTCGAAAATCACAAGATATTTATTCGCAGAAATCTCTAAAAGACGCAGGAAATTACAGCAGTGACGAGTAGCAATACGAAACTCCAATTCAGCTAATACAACAAGAAACAACTTTCAAGCAGAGTGGTCTTTATTACATCAGACTGTTAAGAGCTTCTGGGCACTAGACTAACCACCAAGTCTTCTCTTTTCTCTCATTAATCGACAAGTGATATTTATATCTGACTTGGCGTCAAAATCTAGGACTTTCGCCAAAGTTCTGGATAGTCCTACGATATCTCGCTTAGTAATGGTCCTAAAGCGCAGGTGATTGAATTTTCAAAGTCTATATATTTTTCGCCAAATATCGCCAAGTCATCAAGCATCTTGCC
>JAOUZG010011451.1:0-10810 GCA_026289955.1 Argiope argentata | reverse complement strand
ATGACCGATAATGCTTTTAAAATAGGAGTTACTTCTGCTGTAAAAATAGAACAAAATTTTGTAAGCTCTTTTAGAATTTGTAATAATGCAAGCTTTAGAAATATAATCTAGGCCTATAGAACCATCTGTAAAAATAGGTTTAAATTGACGATATTTATGTTGGCTGTCAAAAAAAATGTGGATAAAGGATATCTGCAGTGTCTTGTTTATAAAAATTTTGAAAATGATTCAAATATTGTATACTATGAGCTATCCAGGGGAGTAAGAGAAATTATTTTTCAGAACCTATTTGTTACAGCTTTTAGATTTAATTCTGAAACTAAACAAGTCATTCTCTCAAAAAATGAGGTTTTTAATGATGGTCGAGCAGCTGAAGGCGTAAGATATGGTTGTGATTATAATTATAATAGGAATAACTAGGGTTGGATAAAATTTTAAAATAATAATGGAGTGGTAATATCCGTATTCTGATGTGCAGAAAAGGCTCGGTACATTCTGCATTGACGAGTTAAAAAACGGGTACACCTGCTTAATAGGATTAAGGGGTATACTCCATGTAAGGCCCCCCGAGAATACATATAAGTACCGAAACCCGACGTGGCATGGGCTCAAATAAAGTCAAACAGTGCTTGAGGTAACTGGCCCCATAAATTCTGCAAGGTAGCACATAAAGCCATAAGATTACGAGGGGTGGAGAGTTTTGAACAGCACGTTGCAAGAACTCCAAGATATGCTCAATAATGTTTATGCCTTGGGATTTACGTGACTAGAGGAAGTGTTTAAATTCATATAGGAGTTCCCTTAGACACTCTGCAGCAATTCTGAAATTAGGGGGTGTCGCATTGTCCTGCTGGAATTCCCCAAGTTCTTCGAAATTTGCAAAGGACATGAATGGGTGCAGGTGATCAGACAGGAAATGTATGTACGAGTCACATGTCAAATTCGTATCGAAACATATCAGGGCACCTATATCTCTACAACTGCACACGCCTCACACCATCACAGAACTTCTATCAGCTTGGACCTTCCCCTGTTGACATGTAGGGTCCATGGATTCTTGAGGTTGTCTCCATACCCGTACAAGACCATCCGCACAAAAAAATTTGGAAGGAGACTCGTCAGACCAGGCAACGCGTTTTCGGTTATTAACAGTCCAATATATGGGTTGATGGACAGAGGCGAGGTTTAAAACTTTGTGTCAGGCATTCAGGAAGGGTACACGAGTGATCGTCGGCACCGAAAGCCCATATCTATAATGTTTCGTAGATTATTCGTAGGCTGACACTTATTGAAGGCTCACCATTGAAATCTGAAATAGTGTGCGGAAGGAACAGTGCGGAAACAGTGTGCGTGCAGCAGTTCTTTCTCCTTTAATTATTATTCCCAGTCGTCGTTGGTACCGTTCTTGCGCAATCTTTTTCCGGCAGAAATTTTGTCTGAGAACTGATGCCTTATCGGATTCCTACTTTTTCACGGTACACTCGTGAATTGGTCGTCAGGGAAATACCCTTTTCATCACTACTTCGGTAATTCTATGCCTCATCTTCAATGTAAACTCATTTAAATCTTTATAATCTGCCATTATCACAGCAATAAACACGCTAACATCTGTGCCAGGCATTAGTTGTCTTATATAAGTGTTTTCTCCCGCAGTGCTTTATTCTGATTGGTTCCATAACATTTTATTTGTATACGCATGTATATACCAATTTTGTTTGGCTCTTCAGTATTTATAAAAACTTTGTACAAGTCACGTTCTAAATACCCGAGAACACAATTGAAGAGCTGCATGATGGATCCTCTCTGTGGAGAATACTTCACCTTACCAAACCATAGACTTTGCAACCATAGTCAAGTTTCAATAAAATTACTGCTTACCAAATTCTATTACACAGGAAGAGCATGTTTTTAAGAGAAGCTTCAGAAAGACTTTTAAGTATATCATAATTTATATTATCTGGTTTAGATGAAGACTTGTGTACACTTTTGAGGTAGGTTTTCAGTTTATAAGGTGTTATTGGCACACATTTCAATATTTTGCATTTTTTTTTTTGATAAACAGTTTGGCAACGTGCGATATTCGAACTAGTCAAAAAAATCTATTTCATCTGAAAGCGAGTAGCAATTCGTTTACCTTAAACAGACATTAATATTTGGAATTAGTATCTGCATGTTGTGCCCCTAGTGATTTCAAATAAAAAATACTTGAAGAAAAACAGATAAATGTACTAGATTAGAAGTTATGGCATGAATAGGATTTGCTCATTAACCGAGTTTTAAAAATTAGTTTATTCTTTAAATCAATATTTTTGGGTTTCTTCTTACTAATTTCTTAGTACACTTTCATCGAAAATTTTTATGACTTTTAGAAATTCAAATACTTTTTATTTATTATAAATCCTAAAGCTGATGAAAATGTATAAGAGTTAAATGCATTGATTACAAATTATAATAATTTTTTAAAAAAAGAGAATCATATCAAACAATTACCAAGTTAAGATTCTCAGGACTAACAATTCGACTCTCCCTTGGGGTGTGTATGAGTGACTTAAAATCAGTCATTGTGAAAAGAATGATTTGAAAAAGTTCCCAAGCTTATATTTACAAATCTTTGAGATTTGCTATTATAGTTATTTAAATCATAAAATTTATGTCTTATTGAAATTCAAGAATAGTAGGAAACAATTTTAAATTAAAAGTAATTGTATTGGAATTTAAATGTAATATTAACTTATATTTAGCCATTTAAAAAGTTCTAATGCATTTGACCAAACACTTATATAGTTTTAGGATTGAGAAGGAATGAATGCCTCTTTTATAAATGTTATTACTTATTGATAATGTAAAAAAAATCTGTTTTATAAAGTACTAACTTTCTCCTGAGATACAATTATTTGAAAATAAAAGGGGTTCTGAGGAATGAAATCGAATTTAAATTAATTTATCTAAGTTCAATTGGAATAAATAAACCGCATTTCCCTTCATGAAAATACGCAAAGTATGAAATAACTAATAGAGTATAAGTGTCAGAGGATAACTGAATTTACCCTTCATTGTTTCTCGGGATTGCATTCAACTTCCCCGAGAATTAGGAAAATTAATTACCTGTAATCTACAGCAATATCGGAAATGACAATTCAAGTATGCCTTTATTTCAATAAATTGTGTAATCGATCGCGATTTGAAATCACTAATCTGAAGAATGTTTTTCGTTCAGCTGTGCAATTTTCAAAATTTTTAGTATATACAATTTTTAATATGTAATTATACAGTAAAATCTGTATTTAAAAAAAACTCATCAGTAACTCAAAAATTTGTTATGCAAGTTATTACTGCACCACTTTGAAAACTAAATATTATCTTTTTAATAATTTTGATTTCAATGAAACTTATCATTTTCTCCAGATTTAAAAACCGTCAAAACTCTTAAAAGGAATTCTATAAAATTATATTGGAACCAACTTATTGCTATTCAGATAATAGTATCATAGATACTTTGTTCCTAATTATCGATATAAAATTTTAACTATTCTTTCTTTAATATTTTTTCTCATTTTTTAAAAAATAGTTTCTTGCAGTATTTGATAAATGTATTCTAAAATTTATTTAATAACATTAAAAAAATAATTACTTTCAAAATTGTTGTCATTATAAAGTTTAAATAATTAAAAATCAACCAAATCAAACAATTGTTTAAGAAAATATTTTCTAATGTTAGTTTCAAACTTAAACTTAACTTTCAATTGATATAAATTTCAAAGACGCACAAATTATTTTCCTTAATTTGATATATTGTGGAAATTAATCTATATAAAATGCTGATATTTTTTACTGCAGAAAACCTATATTTAAAAACTGTATTAGAAGATTTCAACAGTTAAGTGGAAGAAAACTAAGTCAAAAAAGCGGATGATTAACAACCCACATGAAGAACAAATATATATCTATTTTATTTTCATTTGTTTTCACATTAATGAAAAATTAATTTATCATCTGCTTCGTAAAACTTATTAACATGCTAATGAAATTTGTTACAAATCAATGAGCTGAATTGAAATTTTACTATAATTGAAAGCATATCCGATGCCTTAAAAACATTGGATATTGTAAATTGTAGAGGAATAGATTTTGCATTCAAAATATTTTATCCCAAAATTATACTGGATACAAAAGCTGGTTTCATACAAAATGAAGTTAGTTATACATGCTCACAGGGCAATTATTAAATATTTTCGAAAAGATATTAAATTCTGAAAGGTTCGTAAAAGTGCGTGATTTGGCAGCATCAATAGAATACCATTGCTATTTCACTTACTCTTGATGCAATGAAATTGTAAAATTGAATTACCTCATGTAAATGTTCAACATAAGCTTCTCTTTCTGTGCTTGACTCTTTCAGAGCCCTAATCTGTCTTTCCATCTCGGCCATCCTCTCAACGAGCCGCAGATGCTCCTGGAATCAAGAATTATTTTTTAATAAAAATTGTACTAAGACAGTAAATTTAAGCGACATAATGGTTATAACTTTATAGAAAATTTCTAAACACTGAATTTAAAATATTAAATTACGTCAGGAAGCATATTTTATTTAAGGGATGCCATTTGAAGCAATATTGCTTTTTTTACCACAACCCTCATACAAAAGTTGAAATTTTAGAATATTTTGCGCAATATTTTACGAAATATTTGCGAAAAGTTTTCCCTCACTCTTGACATTTATACAAACACTTCCCAACACAAGCAAATGTCCAGAATTTTGTATAATTTGTTAAATACAATAATTTATGTACAATAAGACTGAAGCAACAGTTTCAGAAAAGCTTAAAATTCCTGCAAAATTTAGTGAAAAGCTAAATTTGTGAAATTAATGTAATTTTAGACTTGACGCTATCTACATCTTCGATGGTACAAATGCGGTGGCAAATTTAAAACCATTATTTTTAGTATTTTAGAAGTCTTCTCAGAAAATTCGCTTTTTCTTCAAAGAAAGCCAATAAGGTAATGAATTTAAAAATTGTTTTCAATTTTCAAATAGAAAGGATCTTTTCTTCCACTATTTTTAGATAGTATTATATTCCTATTATTTCGAACAATCTGCTGATCCCAATACATCAGCAGAACTTTTCGATACTTGAAATTACTTTTAGCTTAGAAGTATTATTACAAATCTAGAAATACAATCAATTCATTTTAATGTGTTTTGAATAATTATGTCTTATGTTATATTTTAAATGATAATCAAAACCATTCATAATTTAAAATTATCTAAATTTGTAAAAATTTTAAAAATAAACTCTAAGAAAATGATATTCAGTACATGGCAAAAAAAGAAAAACATAGGAAATAACGATTGAGCTGAGATATATATGAGGGGAACTGGGCGCTTGATTTTTCTTGAAATAAGGATACTCAACGTAAGTCACGCGACTTATTCACATGAATCTTTTTGCAAAAATACCATTTTTTTGGCTATATATGGCAAATGTTTGCCTGCAAACTAAGCTATCACGCAACCTTTCAATTTTCGGTATTGTGTGTAATCAGCATAACGTCTCCAATTTTTTTTTCTTTTTGAAACTAAACATTACATATTAAGCGTGACATCAGTAGCCTAATTTTTTGAGTTTAGTCCTTAATACTTTACTTTGTTTTTTTGTTTTAACTAAAACGTATTTTTCTTCTCATAAATATTGTAAAACTATTTTTTCTAAAAAAAACTCTTGATTTTTTTACACACGTTCAAATATTTTTTTTTATATTTTCTCAAACAGATCAATTTTTAAAAAACAGGATTATCAAACTGACCCACATCTTCCTCAAAATAATGTGCACATGCATATATCAATACTATTATAGGTAGAAATTATAGAATATACTATACATTCGATACTTATTTTGTAATAGTCATTTAGAATTGCAATTATTTTTGAAGTATTAAAACTGAAAGGAAAATTTTCAATTACAGTTACCTTTTGATTTTTTTGTATAAAACGAAATATCAAAATATACTTTAGTATTCCAATTAAAAATTTAAGAATTGATCACAGATTAATTATTTCCGAAAAGAATATGCTTAGTTATTGTAATTTTAAATATTCTGAAGAATGTTCATTTTAGTAATTTCAGTAAATAGAGTGGTACAATTATATTTTTAAAAAATTGATAAATCACTGTTAATTTAATGCAAAGCTACATTATTAGTATTAGTATTTGGATGTAATCTAATTTTAAATCATCAATTTCAATCAAAGTTGAAATCAGTTAATAATCGCAAATACATTCTTGCATATTAGTTGAATAAACTTTTCGATGAGTACCTTATTTAAATAATTTTCTATAAATATCCCCATCCTTGACTAATAGATATTGAAACATCATAGTTTACGGTATAATAGAATTCGAGTATTTATGGGAAATAAAGACACAGACTGTTGGAAATAAACTTTATTTACCTAAAAATCATAATTATTAATCGATCAATAATATATATTCTCGCACTGGTTAAAAAAATATCACGCCAAGCTTGCAGTCAAGCACGAACAACACATTCGAGATTAAAATAAAGCAAGTAACAATATAATACATTTGCATCTTCTTAAATGAATGTCAATACCAAATTAAATGCAATAAATAATAGGAAGAATGAATATTATTCAGTTAACATCCATATCATTGCATGATCCAAGGTATGAAGTTTCAAAATAATTTAAAATAGATTTGAATAGCTTGTTCTTATTTTCTGTAACTGAAATGACACAGGATTATCTTTCGAAGCTTTTTTGAGGTATCTAATTGAACAAAAGTTAAACATTTCTTTAAAATTCAATAGTTAAAAGCGAGAAATAATCTGCTATTGAAATATACTGAAGAACGGAAAAATTGGTTCAGCGATTCAAACTACAATTCATGTAATTTTTATCTTAGCCTACACCAGATTAGAGTTGCAACCCCTCAACTTACCAATTCAACAGTATGAAAAAGAAGAAATTAAGACATGAATCAAAACCCAAAACATCAAACCTTAGATTTCGTAAAGGATTAGTCAAACAACATTTCCTCCAGAAGAGGAGCAACCTTTTAAATCCTCTTGATAAAAACTATTTTGATGTAGATAGCAAAAATTCCTTATTGTATTAATAATTGAAGAGATCTAAAGAAACAATGATGCCATTAATAGAGGTTCAAGTTTTTCAATAACTAGAAGGTATCTGAATTTTCTGAAAATTCTACGATTCCTTTCTGAATTAAGAGATTGTTCAAACTCATTTACAGAGAAAAAAGAAATACCTGAAAGCCATTGTCTATTTTCTTAAAGTCAAACTTTGTATTTTCAACCTTTGGTTTCGTTATTTGTTTAAATTTCTTACCGTTCAGGTCAGTACGTCTCCAAGAAAATAAGATTAAATTGACTAAATTTATGAAATTTTGTAAATGTAAATAGAACAAATTTCACCTCTAATTTGCGGAAAAGAAATAGGTCAGTTTAAGGGTATTCACCTAGCCGAGAATAAATACCATGATATCTAAAACCGACAAAAGCTTTCCTTACACATAAGAATCTGAAACGATATAGAAACTTATGACTTAACGTCTTTAACCGTTTGGCATTAACTGGATTAATCAAAAATATTTTCAGATATTTCAAATGAAATAATGAGAAAAGAATCTTTACCAATGAGGCTTCTGGTAGTAATTGTCCTCGGCTTCACACTTAAAAAATAGGCATGAAGAAAAAAAAATTCCGAACGATCTACGAAGTGCATTAAAATTGTGAGCCTCCAAATTTAGAAAATTTATAGCTTTCAGGTAGGATCAGAATGTTTCGGATGCGGCTCGCGTTTACATGCAGACAAAATATTGCGGAATATATAAGCAAAAAATTATTTTTGTACGTTTAAATAAGAAATTAAGAAGCATGAGTTTTAAGATTGACACGAATGCAGGCTATATTAAATTTTTTTAACATTTTGGAATGATTCCGAATTTGAAAATGCTTCCATGCGAATTATAATCAAATAGAAATAGTTATTACACAGAATGAATTATTACATACAAAGAAGGAAGTTTTACATTTTATAAAAGCTTTCTGCTTAAGAAAAGTGCAATAAAAATTGATAAGTGTGCATTTATATTGAATTAAAAATAGTCATAGAAAAATTAGAAACGTTCCATTAGAATACCAGTATGAAAATTTGTAAAATTCATTGGTTATTAGGCATGAAGGTACTATCTTAATAAACAACTACATTTGTGGCTAGTTTTCTCAGATGACCATGCTTTTTTTCTGTCTTCAATATTTAATACTCTAACGGTATGATTTCCTTGATAAAAATTTGTAGATCTTTGCATCAATATGAAATTTTGTGCTTCTGAGTAATTGATAGCGCCTACGGTTTCGTTTAAAATTAAAGTATTAAAAACCAAAGCCTTTTCCTGAACGAAAAGGATCAAATTCAACAAATTGAGTATTTTTGATTTAAAATTTGATAATAGTCCTTAAAGCACGTACTTTTTCAAAGAAACACAATCATTTCTAGTTGCATAGTAAATCATGAAAATAAAATTTAAGGAGGCCATAATTTTTAAGAAAACATCTGAATTACTCCCCTCTTCTAATTTTTTTTTCCCGACAGCGATTTGACATTTTGCAACGAAGAATGTAAAACATAGCTTGGTCTATTGCTTTAAATTCCTCCCGTTCCAAAACCATGACATAGCAAGCAGAATAATGTTCTTCATTTAAAACTTATTTGGAAACAATTGTTCAATTTAAAAAATAGTTTCAAGCTAACTATCCGAAATTTTTTTAACTAATTTAGTTCATTTGGAAGATTTAAGGCCTTCAACATATTCATATATGTGCGTTTAAAGTCTTCTTTTCTAGAAGTAAATCCAATTGTTCAAGTTTTTTAACATTGTTATAATGTTCTTCAATTTGATACTGTCAAAGGAGCAATGGATCACAGCTATCTCACCTTCAATTTTAATTAAACACTCGAATTCATTTTACAAAATATGACATTCCATTGGATTAAAAATTAAGATTCAATTCTTATTTCCAATAGTCTATATACATTAAATACTTTCTTTCATGGGTTTATAACAAATAACTTTTAACCTTTAATTCAATTTGAATATATTAGATATTAAAGAAGTTCCAACTATTTTTAATTTCAACATAAAAATATGAAATTAATTACCTGAAAATTTTGAAATTTTCTAAGAGTGCGCTACTTACTTTTAATGAAAAAATTATTAAATTGAAAACAATTATATATTCTTTAATAGAGCTTTTGAACTTAAAAACCTTTAATGTTAAGATTTACTTTTTCGTATGCTCCTTTTTAGACCCAATTTCTCATAAATTAGACAAAGATGCCTACTTACACAAACATCTAGATATTTAGCAAATCATTTACCCTGCAAAGTGGATGATAATATCCAAAGCATTTTAGCAAAGTATCTCAATTTTCATTCTTTGCTTTTGCTTTTAAACAATTTAAATTTAATTAAAATATTTATGGCACAGGTGACTTAGTTCATTTACTTTGGGAATTTGGTGTTTTATCAAAAATTTAAATTTAAGCAATTTTTCAGATAGATCTGTCAGCAGATAAAAATTGTATATAATACCTTGTTTTGGCATTTTATTTTACGATTTGATATATTCTATTGTATTTATTCTAAAAAAATTACTAAGTGTTTTCATATACTTTTATATATTTCGCAGTTTGGAAATTTTATTTTATGTTCTCCAAATTGTCTTCTTTTGTATAATACAATACAGTGAAACCTGACTCTAGAGCAATTAAAATTAAATATGTATGACTGAATTTATGGATAAACCAAAATTTAATCATAGACACATCGGATTTCACTTCATCAAAATTCCAAGTTCTAAACAGAAATGCAAGAAAGCATAAACCAAAAACTCAAATAACTATTTAAGACAGAACATCTGGAGTATTCAATGCTATAATCTTGAGAGAAATAAACCAAAATTTTAAGAATTTCACATTGAGATCTCATTAATAGGTAAATTCCGAATAAGAATTTTCATACATTTGATACAATGTAAATCACAAAAGATAAAAAAATAAATAAATATTTAACTTATCATAAGGAAACAAACCAATGCTTTATGTTTAGCCTAAGCATAAAACAAATTTAATCCATCAAGATTAACTATAGCTATCCATTTTGCAGAAAGAAGGATTTATTTGTGGGGATATTTTATTGGCAAAATAACCCTTTATTGGATAAGCTGTGGTTAGCTTAAAATTCAGACCATAATTGTGATTTTGAACAAAGCATTAATATTGGATAAACAACACGTGCAAATAATTAAACAAATGGCTAGAAGAAAAAACGCAAAAGCTATTAATATCAAAGAGTAAATAAAACCTTATTTTCTTTATAAATGACAAAAATTGACATGTCTTTCTTGTCCAAATAAAAGGAAGGGTGAAAACTTTAATGTTAAGAATCTCAATGAAATCACAGCTAATCTATTAAAATCTATCTTAAAACGTTCTAGCAAAGGCAGAATATTTTGGAGGGGGGGGGAACGATTCTGAGAAAAGCAAATATTTGTGAATTAGCCTTAAATTATCAATTCTTAAATAGATTAAAATAACAATTACAATTTTGTGAATAATTTCATGGTGCAATCAAAGGTTTTAACATTGTACAATTTATTTGCTGTACTTAAATTTTATCGATATTGTCTCTTTCGAAAATATGTCTATAGTTCAACAAAAGGATGATGAGTTGCACGTGAAATTCACTAGTGTATTTCAAAAAAAAAAAA
>JAOUZG010011449.1:0-11099 GCA_026289955.1 Argiope argentata | reverse complement strand
AATAAAAAAAAACAAATCTTTAAAACAAGGTTTAGTATCAAGCTTACGTTGTTTTTATACTTTAAAAATTATTATGTTTTTTTATTTAATATTAAAGCATATTTGAAAGATGAAAAATATACTTAAAAATAAACATTCAGAAAGTATCTTGAAGGTAAAAACCTTAGAGAATCTGAAAAAAAAAAGAATTCGATTTGAATGTCCAAAGTGGTCGTATTATTCAGGAATTGAAGATTCTTGTTATCTGACCAGAGTCGGAATTTGAGTGAAAATGTTACATACAATGAATGAAGCTTAAAATAAGGAAATTAATTTAATTTTATTTTATGCTTGTTTATTATAATCCTTTTATCACTAGTTAATCAACAACTGATCGTTGAAACCTTTAAAGATTTTACCGAAGAATATAATGTAATTTCAGAGACTGGTAGATACCGAAAATAAATTTTGAATAATAATTTGAATTAAATGTTGTTAAGAGAATATTTATATATTTAAATTGATCCACTCTAATGAACATGCTATTCTTAAACTATAATTTCTGAAAGATAATGAGAAAGAATGTATATGTTACCGTTAAAGTATATAATGCAGTTATTTCATAGAATACCTAGTTATTCCATGAAATAACTGATCGTGTCCGTTAAAGTGTGTAATATGCTATTAATTTGTCTCCTTAACTAGTTATTCTGTGAAATATCTAGGTATTCTATAAATAAACTAATGAGAGACAGTTAAAGTGTAAAATAAACAGGCTTATCTAAAATGAAATAACTTGGTATTCTATATATAAACTAATTATAGACAATTAAAATGAAAAAGAAGAAATTTATCTAATTTATGTAGCGTATAAATGACATTTATGGAAACTTACCATAAAATCATTTGTTACAACAAAGATTACTAAAATGACACTTGGAATTACAAAGAACATTATTTCTAAAACAAAAATATCGTTTGATGACACACTGGATTTTACACGGACATTTTTTAAATCCTTGAACAGTAAGTACCTAAACTTTGGGCTGTAGCAACTAACCGGAGCGATATTTCCACATCCGGTACTTCTTCGATTTTAATTAATTTTTGTTCTCAGGCATTGAACTGGGATCGGGAATATGATTGTTTTATGCGGCCGTTCTTGAGCCCAATCGGAAAAATCTTTCTTCGGTTATTTTTATGATAGCTAAAATTCATTTGGCATCACCTTTTCCTCTGTCAACTTCAGACACTGGGACACGGACAGTAAGTCCCATAGAGGCTTCAGAATGAGATTTATCGGACATTAATCTCATCTTTTTCGCTTGAATTTCTAAACATTTTTTAGACATTCCTCTTTCTCTTTTAAAATTAAATTCATTAAAACATAATTTGCAAGGCAGTAGGGGTAGAAGGTAAATGTATTTGTCGTGCGAGATATATGATATAGGTTATTTTACACTTTAACGGGCAGCATATCTTTATTATATGAAATAACTAGTTAAACCAGGAAATACAAGAGAGTTTTATATTAACGTACGCGATCAGTTATTTTATGGAATAACTAGGTATTCTATAAAATGACAATTTCATACTTTAACGGTAACATACAGACCATTCTGCCCTTGAGATGGTGCTAAATGAATATTCGAATAAAAATTTCCAAGACATATAAGATTGTTTTCACTTTTCTTGGCTATGTATTGATTTTTATGCCTTATTGTATTATGATGTGATGGGGCTTGCCTTTACGTAAGTTGTATTCTGAGTTTATCAATAAAAAAATATTTGCTTTGAATCCTATTAATGATAAATGAAAGAGAGCTAACTAAACTGCATTAAGGAATATATATATATATATATATATATATAAATAGATAGATAGATAGATAGATAGATAGATAGATATAGATATAGATATAGATATAAGCAAAGCAGAATCAGTTTAACAACTAATTAAAGAATGTGGATTTTCTAAAGTAAGACCAATTAATTGGGAAAACAATAAATTAAACTATGCTATCACTAACGCTTCAGTTAAGAGAGGTCACAAAACTGAAAAGTACTTTTCTAGAAATTAGGTTTATTTATATTTAATATGATACATTTCTTTATAAAATCTATAAGATTTTTTTTCTAAGTTTTTTAAAAGAATTTATACAGATTTTTTTTATATTTATATACTATCTAATGACATTATACATTTTTGAATATTATTTTTTAGAATTCTAATTTTTAATTCAGTTTTCTTACGAAATATTTCATAAATTATAATCTAATAATGCAAATTTGGTATAATAATTTCTAAATATGTTCTTGAAATATTGAAGGAGAGATTCGGCCATAAATCTATTTAGAAATATTTTGAATTTGTTGTGGTTACACACACACACTCACACACACACACATAAGACCGACGATGTAAAATGAAAATGTATACCATATATTTTTTATTGTATTTCCTACAATAATGTTTGGAGGATAACTTTACTAATGTTTCTCTTAACCATATTTTAACCTTCTCAATATATTCTAAATCAAGATTTCAAGCTAAGATAAAATCATATTTCCTGCAATACTGAATAGAAACGTCTTTTAATACTATCATATCTAAGTTACATGCTTTGAGATATTTAATAGGGAAATAGAGAAAGGGTTCTGTTTCTCTTGAAGAAAATTAATTATTTTCCATACAGGAAATTGGAATTCTTGAAACGATGTGATTTCGTTGACTTTTGATTAAATGGAGATATGTTTAATTACGATGCAAGAGTGGAAACTCATCCCTGCTTTACTGCCTGTTGGTTAATTTCGTTTCTCAAATATTTCTTTTCAAAACATGAATAAGACACATTCACAGTTCTAGTTATCGGCAAGCAATTAAAATTCTAATAAATATGATACTAATCTCAATGTAAACAGCATGTGAACTCGAAATTTTAAATTAACATTCACTGAGTTTTCTTGAGCAGAAACTCAAAGTTTAATTGCAGCGGATTGAAAATTTGTATTGGAAACCCATTTTTCATTAAATATCGTTACAGAATAATTAAATGATAAACTCTGTCTCTGAATGAATGTTTCATTAGTAAGTTATAATTGTTAGGCAGTGAATGAATTTTCAATTTCTTCTCATCAAATATTTATTGTATCAAAACAGTGCAAAGAAAGTCCTCAAGCTGAAATAAATTATAACCTTTTTTTGTTTCTAGAGTTGATCTGTACAAATATTTGTTGATTTTTTTTAATTTTTGAGTGCTTTTATATAAATTGAAAGCTAATAAAAATTCATTTCTAATTTAAAACACTTTATTTCAGTGAAAAAATGTAAGAATATTGCTTTAAATATTACCCGATTTTCAAAATAAATTTTAAAAAATATTTATAAAATGAATATTTTATAGTAATAGAAATAAATATTTTAGTGATATGAATATAAATATTAGTAGCATTGTACATTGCCCAAGTTCTATCTTAATTATAATACCAAATGAGTCTGAAATCTTGGATACATACATACCAATGAAATTTTCAATACCGGTTTTTTCATAAGCATCATTAGAGATTTAACAAGAAAGAAGAAAAAACAAATTATTATTGTATTTTTTAAAACTCCTTTTACTAAAGAGAAACATGTGATTTCGAGCACAATATTAAAAATACAGAAAAAAATTAGATGCACATATACAATGCTTGAATATATTATTGTGAGATTATCTGAAAATGCTCTGAGGAATCTTAACTTGATATGAATCTTAATTTAAAAATATGTTGTTAACTATTTTTTAAATAGTTTTAACTTATATGAATTAATTCTCCTTAAAAATCCGAATTTACGTTTCACTTTAAAAAGCGCAAAAGATCTTTAACAGATTCTAATCCTTCAAGAACAAAATTTTCTAAATAAGTAAATATTACATGTCCCAAGCAGCAAAAGATCGTCGGCCAACCATTGGCCACACATCGCAACGCAGAACGCGCGACGTCGGGCCGAGATCGGAAGCCGATGTCGCGCCAACATTGGTCTTGTCCCACGGCGGAACGCCGGGCGATGATCGCGCCGACTTCTTTTCGATGAAATTTCCGATCGTTTCCCGATGTGCTTTCTCATGGCCGACGTCATTCCAATCATTTCCCGATATGTTTTATCAATGGGCGACCCAATGCCAACCATTTCCCAATGTATTTTAGCAATGGGCGATATGTTACCAACCATTTCCCAATGTATATTTTACATATGGACGACCCAATGCCATTCATTTCCCAATGTATTTTAGCAATGGAAGACCCAATGCCAATCATTTCCCAATGTATATTTTAGCAATGGACGACCCAATGCCAATCATTTTCCAATGTATTTTAGCAATGGGCAATATGTTACCAACCATTTCCCAATGCTTTTTAGCAATGGGAGGCCAAATATCAATCATTGGGCGATTTATTACTGAACACTTGACGCATCAAATTGAAATATTAGTTTATTGGTTTTCTTAAACCCTATAATTTAGTGTCATAATAGTTAAAATTATTGTACTTTCAAATTTTTTTCAAACGAATGAAAATAATAAATATTTTAAGTAGTTTACTTTTCTTTTTTACTTATGAATATTTTTGTTTGCTATTTATTTTGATAAATTTAAAATTCCATAAAACACTTGCTTTCCATAGAATGATATGTTTCATTATTTTAATTTTAACTCTTTGACTTTCTTAATTATTATTATAGCATATTATTTTATCACAATCTTACTCTATAAATTTTCAAATTACATTTTTTTTACTGCTCTAAGGAATATAAATAAATGTTAAAATTATCTGAAATAATTTTAAATTTGATCACTTGCACATCTTATTTCTAATAATATAATCTTATATCTCTATACAAGGTTAGTTTCTTTCATTTATATTTCCTATTTATTTTCATCATTAAATGCACGGGAAAAACTGCTAACATAATCATAGTTTCAATTGCATAATTAATCAGTATAATTATATATATATACTATTAAATTGTTAATATTGCCTATACAATTTGTTAATTTTAAAAGTTATTTCATGAAAATTCAAAGCATATTATACTTATATAATTCTATTTTCTATATAAGACTATATAATTCTTATTAAAAATATTATATAGTTCTATATAATATATATAGAACTATATGTACATTCTTATAGTTTGTTATAAGCTTTTATATTGTTTAATGTAAGCAATAAAAAAAGAATTACTAAAATGAAATGAATAAAACACAAATTTCTATTTTAACATAATTTGAACATCCCCTTTTTTTTTTACTGCATTGGTTAAAAATTGTTTAAAACACTAAATTATAGCATTCCTATTATGTGTTTCTTCAATAGGCAATATTTTTACAAGCACAATTTAACAAGTTACTTTAAATATCTTTTCTAGATTTCTGTATAGTAAGGTTTGTTTTAGTTGCAAAAGAACCAAATTTGATCTATGACAAATTCTGAATATAATACAAAAATTCCATACACAAAATGCAACACTTCTTTCATTTATATGAAACTCCTATTAACTTACAAACTTTATGTTGAAGGAACTTTATACCTCATTATAAATGTTAGTGCTAGGGAATGTGTAATAAATAACATTCTACAAGACAATTACCAAAAAATAATGAATAAAGCACAAATTTCTATTTAAACATAATTTGAACATTTCCCTATTTTTTTCTAATGCAATGGTTAGAAATTGTTTAAAATTCTAAATTATGCCATTCCTATTATATGTTTCTTCATTTTATTTGCATGAAATTCTTTATGTTTACTATTAACTTACATACTTGTTGAAGAAACTTTATACTTCATTATAAATGTCTGTGTTAGCTAGTGTCTAATAGACAACATTTTACAAATAAAAAAAATTATTTGAAATTTGTAATATTTATTTATTTATTATAAGTTTAAATTTGGCTTTGTAGCATAAGAACCAAATTTGGTGTATGATTAACTCTAACATTTCACGAAAATTCTAAATAAATGCCTAATTTCAAACAAACACTTTCAATTATATAAAATTACTTCTGAAAAAAGTTTAAAAATATATATATTATTTTCCCCTTTTATTTTTTGGAGAAAGGAAAAAAAACAATTTATTTAAAAAGACCTTTATTAAATAAAATTTCACAAATACAAAGTAAAATGATATAGGATGATAGGTAAAATGAGTATTAGGCTGAATTTTCTGTAATGAACTTGTACACCCAAGCAGCATCCTGAAACTGACTCGATAACTATCATGAATAAATAAATAATATTTTCTCATCATTTATAAACAAAATTTAATTAAAAAATATTTATAATACTTGAAGCATTTGAAATTTCTACAAATTTATATAAATACCACACAATTTATGTTAATATTATATATATGTATAACTGAATCATCTGCTATATATAAGAAACCTTTCTTTAGATTCACTTTTCCTTTTTGGTCACCTTTCATGAGCCTAGAAAATAATTATAATAATTATTGAGTTTTCCCTTTTATTAAAAAAAGTACATATAAAATATTTGATAGTTGGAGAAAAGTATTTAACAAGTAAAAGCCTTATAGAATTTCATAAACATGATAATGTTTAGGATAATAGAGAAAAATAAAAAAAAAATATCTGAAACTAATGGGAGTAAAATTTGTGACTATTTTATGAAATAATTAGAAACTATTTATATAAGAGTATTAAAAAATGCCTGCATTATCTCAAGTTTTAAAGAAACTTCTGTTTTGAAGTTTACAGTAAATATATTTAAATATATTCTGCTAAGCTTTTTAAACCTCATGTCAAAATAAAAATAATTATACAAATGTTATTGCAATACCAAAATCTAAAACCGATATTTAATACTTTTTAAAACTTCTTTCATTTGAACATTTAAAATTGTGAACAAAAAGAAAGAATTTAAACGAAAGGAAAAATTAATTCAGTTAACTAGAATTTTCATTGCTTGAGTTGCTATTCTGAAAAAAAAGAGGCTGCTATTATAAAATTTATTCTATATATATAAAGGAAAATGAAAGTTATGCAAAATAAAATTGATTCTTTTCTTATAAATGAAAAAAGCTTTCATATAAAAAAAAATGAAAATTGAAATAATCCTACTTGTTGTAATGTAGTAGACTTGGATAACATTTGAAAATTCATTATATGTTTCATGCAAAGGCATATTACATTTTGGCCTTTTGTTTTACACATAAGTTTGAAAACTCCTTGGCTGCTTCCACTGGGCTGGCAAAATGGAACTGACCTGACAGGAATATAATGGTCAGGAATATTTTCAATCCTAAGCAAGTTCTAAAGCATAAATTGAATTGAAATCTTACATAGAATTGTTTCTAATTTCCCTCTGCAGTTACAATCAGTAGACACAATACTCTAGCTCACACATTATAATTATCAATATATCATTTTGCCTCTTGTCGACTTCAGGAATAGAATCTCCCACACTAGTTTTCAAAGAAACAAGGACAAATTTTCCTGTTGCTCGTATTTTCTGATTGATTATAGAATTTATTTTACCTCAAATTTCATTTTCAGTTTTGAAGTGCACAAAATTTCCATTCATTGAATAGGAGATATATTTCGCATTTTGTCATTTTTAGAAATTGTATGAAATATGAATTTTCATACATTGCCAACCAGTTATAGGCATTATATTCAATGTGAAGTCATTCTGTTCATATTTTTTTAGCAATGCAGATAAAATATTATGTATATGCTTTTCTTCAGGTTAACTTTCTCTTTATGAGCAGATCTGATGAATCTACAAAGCATATTTCTTAATTAAAATAATGATTGAGCTTTCACTTATTTTAAAAGTACAATAAATATTTGTTGATAAATGAAGATGTGTAATTAACGTGCAAACGTTTTACAGCACTTCATAGACATAATAGCTTTGCTATGATAATGGTTTGTGTAGACAAACTTTAATAGTGTTTACAATAACAAAGAAAAATAAAAACAACTCAAACTAATGGGAGTGAAATTTGTTATTATTTTACGAAATATGACACAATTATAAACTATTTATATTAGAGTATTCAAAAATGCCTACTCAATCCCAAGTTTTAAAGATTTTTTTCCTACCCTTACAATACGATCGTATTTTAACCGCCTACTTGGCACACTTTTCCCAAAAGTCGCCAACAACGAGCTTGTGTAATCTTTCGGGACTCCTCTTTTCAATGTGAAAGCTAAAAAGGGTTGCCATATTAGAGAAAACGGGGTTGCTATCTTTGGCGCGTTATCACCTACTAAGCTAAGCTTTCTTTAGCCTGACGTCAAAATAAAAATATAATTACACAAATTTATTGCCATACCAATAAATAAGAACGTTATTTAATACTTTTTAAAAATCTCTTTTATTTGAAAATGTTAACCGAAAGAAATTGTAAAAGAGGAAAAATAGCTGGAATAATTTAAGAACACTCAAAATAAAAATATAACAAAAAATAAAATCACTTGAAAAAAAAATACACGCAAGAAAAGAAATGACGATAACTCAATTAATAAAGTTTTAGCTCTTAAATGAAACATTGATTAACAATGGATCGTACCAATGGATTAGGCCTAATGGTCGTTTTCACCTAACGCTAATAATATCACTTGCAACTCTTTGTATCAGGTAATCAATAAGTTCGAACAACCTTAACAAAAAAAAAATCCTTTTTATTCACTATTTAGAATAAACACTATACTATTTAAAAAATATACAGTAATAAATATATTTACACTTACCAAGTTTCTTGAAATGATAGCACGCGTTGCTGGTTGAATTCCAAAACACAAAAACCAGGTGAATCATGGGAAATTCCTAAAATATATTCATGAAGTGTCGTCTAATAAAAGCGATTTTCCTGATATCGGCGCGAGTAGGGGGCGATTGCATTGAAACGACCATTTCCACTACGTCGGCGTACGAGGTCGCGCCAAGCTAAATGCGAGCTTAAGATATTATCGCAAAATAACTGGTCAGAATCCGACATCGCGCCAATGCAACGCCAACATCAGTGAAATACTCGCGAGCTGTAGCCAATGGATGCGACCAATCGCCAATGTGTTTCCAACAATTCTTGCTGCCTGATATTACTCAAGTAAGAATTTAAAAGAAATAAGCAGTATAACTTTTAGTTTCTATAATTCTTATAATGTGGTATTTTAATCATTTTTTATAAATTAAATATTATTTTATTACTCATTGAGCATAATAAGAAAAGTGATTATTATTTAATAAATAGTAATATATTAAGCAACTTCCAGAAAGAATAAAACAATTGGATTTTGTTTTAAACAAGGACTAAATAAATATATAATCTTATATATTTAGGACTAAATAAATATAATAATAAACAAGGACTAAATATAATAATAAACAAGGACTAATAAACAAGGACTAAATAAATATATTATCTTATTATAATGTTTTAATATATAAGATATAAAACTTTTAAATCGCTCATTATTTCAACAATCGGTTAATCAAGATTCGATATTTAAGCTAACTATGAAAAAAGGTATTATAAAAATCACAGTATATAAAATAAGATCGAAAATTTTAAAGCATTCTAAATAATACTTAAAAATATTATGAAATTTGAATTGTAATGTAAATGTACACTTTCTAGAAGCTTTCTTTTAGTCCTAGAAATACAAGAGACCCTTCATAACTAAATTAGAGTACCTATTAAGTCGCAATAATTAATTGACAGATTTTTCAGAAACAAACATACATTTTAAAGATAAAAACACATTAAGAGGAATAAAATCAAGATGTCATATTTTTCCAAGTGTCCACTTGGCAGAAATAGTGATGCGTCCCATTTTTCATTACCGTGATAGATTTCACTAATCCTTTGCTCAAAACAGCACAGAGATAAGAATATTATCTAAAATGGTAATTAATAAACAAACAAAACAAAATATTTAAAAAGATTAAAATGAAATCAGATATTCATATTTCAATGTATCATATCAGATAATCATTTCTTGAACGGCCAACCACCACGTGCTCGTGCAAGTAAAGTTACATATATATATTTATTCCTATTAATTGTTTCATTGAATGAGTCACTTTAGTATTGCTAAACGATCCATAAAAACTTTTCTCGCAATTATTGTATTAAAAAAATATCACATTTCTATTTATTTCGTTTCATTTAATCACGTGCTCAAAATAACATTTTTCTAGGTTTTATTTGGGGTAGACATAAACTTAGTTTTTTTCATCTTAGATTTTGTAAATGCAATGACAATTCGTTATTAAAAGCGGATGTTCTAATATGATAATATAAAGTTTAAAATATTTGAAGAAGAAACTGTATCTTGGAAATCTCGGGACTCATTTTTCAAAACAAAATTATGTATGCGTTGAATATGAAATTTGTTTTAAATTTACTTACATAAATCCTTTGGCATACGTAAGTAAAACCACAAAACAGTTTAATTATTTCTCTTTTATTATCAACTCCTTAGTTACTACTGTAAGAAATGTTAAATACGAATGAATGAGCATTCCATTTTAATTAAATACAATTACTCATTAATCTATCTCCAGTTTTGAATTGAATACTAGCTACTTGTATATTCCGTTTGTTATCGGTTGATTATAAGGCAGAAGAGGTAATAAATGCTCATTAATCATCATCAAAGGAATGACGGCTCATTAATCAAAAGTTGGTTGATGGATGATTCTGAAATTTACAAAGAATGAAAGAAAATTTTCATTAAACGACGCAGTTTGCAGAAAATGGTTTTTCGCCTTTCAGCTTCTCATCACACTAATGTATTTACAATTGTGGTAAGATGTTGCTTTTGTTTACTCATTATTAGTATTTGGGGGGGGGACTTGCTTCTAATACCATTTTAAAACTACTGTTTTGGGTGATTTATTTGCAATCTATAACAAAATATATATGCAGTAATTTAATATTACTGTTTTAACGGTTTTAGGAAAGAAAAAATTTTAGTAACTATTTAAAAGTACACAAAATTGCTACATAATTTTTTTAAAATAAAAGACAATGTGTAAAAATTTAAACACTGCATTGATAATGATATAGTCGAATATGTTACTTTACTGGAAAAAAACGATTC
>JAOUZG010011443.1:0-15138 GCA_026289955.1 Argiope argentata | reverse complement strand
AGGGCTAATTAGATGACCACTCTTCAGTACATTTATAGAAAAAAAGGCTAATTAGTTGACCCATTTTCAGTACGTTTATAGACAAAAAGGCTAATTAGACGACCCCTCTTCAATACAGTCAAAGAAAAAAAGCTAATTAGATGACCCCTCTTCTGTACGTTCTTAGAAAAAAAAGGGTAATTAGATGGCCCCTCTTCAGTACGATTATAGAAATAAAGGCTAATTAATTGACCCCTCTTGAGTACGTTTATAGAAAAAAATGCTAATTAGATTACCCCTCTTCAGAACGATCATAGAAATAAAGGCTTATTAGATGACCCCTGTTTAATATGCTTTTAGAAAAATAGGCTAATTAGATTCCGTAAGTTTATAGAAATAAAGGCTAATTAGATTACCCCTCTTCAGTAGTTTCAAAGAAAAAAAGGCTAAGTAGATAACCCCTCTTCAGTACATTTTTAGAAATAAGGCTAATTAATTAACTCCTCTTCAGTTTGTTTACAAACAAAAAGGCTAATTAGATGACACTTCTACAGTACGTTCTTATAAATAAGGGTTATTAGATAACTCCTCTTCAGTACGTTCATAGAAAAAATGGGTAATTTTTTGAACCCTCTTTAGAACGTTCATAGAAATAAAGGCTAATTAGATGACCCCTCTTCAGTACATTTATAAAAAAGGCAAATTAAATGACCCCTCTTCAGTACGTTCATAGAAAAAAGGGTTTATTAGATGAACCCTATTCAGTACATTCTTAGAAAAAAACGCTAATTATATGACCCCTCTTTAGTACATTCATAGAAAAAAAAGCTCATTGGATGACCACAATTCAGTACATTCAAAGAAAAAATGGTCTTATTAGGTGACCACTCTTCAGTACGTTCTAAGAAAAAAAGGCTGATTAGATGACCCCTCTTCAGTACTTTCATAGAAAAAAAGGCTAACTAGATGACCCCTTTTCAGTATGTTTATAGAAAAAAAGGGATAATTAGATGACACCTCTTCTAAACGCTTATAGAAAAAAAGGCTAATTAGATGACCCCTCTTCAGTACGTTCATAGAAAAAAGATTAATTATATTACACTTCTTCAGTATGTTTATAGAAAAAAAGGCTGATTAGATGACCCTTCTTCAGAACGTTCATTTAAAAAAAAAGCAAATTAGATGACCCCTCTTCAGAACGTTCATTGAAAAAAGGCTAATTAGATGACCCCTTTTCAATATGTTCTTAGAAAAAAGGCTAAAAAGATAACCCCTGTTCAGTATTTTTATACAAACAAATGCTAGTTAGATGACCCCTTTGTGTACGTTCATAGAAAAAAGGGCTTATTAGATGATTCCTATTCAGTACGTTCATAAAAACCATGGCTCATTAGATGACCCCTCTTCAGTACGTTAAAAGAAAAAAAGGGCTTATTAGATGACCCCTATTCAGTGCGTTCCTAGAAAGAAAGCTAATTAGTTAACCCCTCTTCAGTACGTTCATAGAAAAAAAAGAATAATTAGTTGAAAACTCTTCAAAAAGTTTATATACAAAAAGGATATTTAGATGACCCCTCTTCAGTACATTTATAGAATAAAGGGCTTATTGGAAGACCCCTCTTCAGTTAGTTTATAGAAAAAGGCTAATAGGATGACCCGTGTCAATTATATACATAGAAAAAAAGGCAAATAAGATAAACTCTCTTCAGTACATAAATAGAAAAAAAGACTAACTGGATAATACCTATTCAGTACATATATAGAAAAAAAGACTAATTACATGACTCTTCTTCAGTACGTTCAGAGAAAAAAATTTAATTAGATGACCCCTCTTCAGTAAGTAGATACATAAAATTAGATGACCCCTCAGAAGTAAATTTATAAAAATAAAGGCTAATTAGATGACCCCTCTTCAGTACGTTCATAGAAATAAAGGCTTATTAGATGACCCCTATTTAGTACATTTTTAGAAAAAAAGGCTGATTAGATGACCCCTCTTTAGTACGTTCACCGAAATAGAGGACTTATTAGATGACCCCTCTTAGGTAAGTTTATAGAAAAAAAGGCTAATTAGATGACACCTCTTCAGTAAGTTTATAGACAAAAAGGCTAAATAGATGACCCCATTTCAGTAAGTTAATAGAAAAAAAAGGCTAATTAGAAGACCCCTCTTCAATACGTTCATAGAAAAAAAAGGCTAATTAGATGATTCCTCTTCAGTACCTACAGAGAAACTAAGGCTAATTAGATCGCCCCTCTTCAGTACGTTCATAGAAATAAAGGCTGTTAGATTACCTCTCTTCAGTACGTTCATTGAAACGAAGGCTAATTAGATTAAACCTCTTCACTAAGTTCATATAAAAAAATTCTAATTAAATGACCCCTTCTCAGTAATTTCATTGAAAAAAGTCTAATTATATTAAACTTCTTCAGTATGTTTATAGAAAAAAGGCTAGTTAGATTACCCTTCTTCAGTACGTTCATGGAAAAAAAGCTTATTAGATGACACCTCTTCAGTACGTTCATAGAAAAAAGGCTAATTAGATGACCCAACTTCAATAAGTTCATAGAAATAAAGGCTGATTAAATGACCCCTCTTCAGTACGTTTATAGAAATAAAGGCTAATTAGTTGATCCCGCTTCAGTACGTTCATAGAAAAAAGGGCTAATTAGATGACCCCTTTTCAGGACATTCTTAGAAAAAAGGCTAATTAGATGACTCTTCATCAGTATATTTATAGAAAAAAGCCTATGTAGATTACCCCTCTTAAGTACGTTTATAGAAAAAAAGGTTAACTAGATGCCCCCTCTTTAGTACGTTTATAGAAAAAAAGTATAATTAGATGCTACTCTTCAGTACGTTTATAGAGGAAAAGGTAATCAGATGATGCTTCTTCGGGACTATTATAGACAAAAAGGCTAATAAGACCCCTTTTCAGTACATTTTTAGAATAAAAAGATTTATCAGATGACCCCTCTTCAGTACTTACACAGAATCAAAGGCTAATTAGATGGCCCCTCTTCAGTACGTTCATAGAAATAAAGGCTGATTAGATGATCCCTCTTCAGTACGTTTATAGAAATGAAGGCTAATTAGATGACCCCTCTTCAGTTCATATATATAGAAAAATCGGCTAATTAGATGACCCCTCTTCAGTGTCTTCACAGAAAAAAGGCTAGTTATATGACCCTTCTTCAGTAATTTCATAGAAAAAAAGCTAATTAGATGACCCCTCTTCAGTACATTTACAGAAAAAGATGCTATTCAGATAACCCCTCTTCAGTACGTTTATAGACAAAAAGGCTAAGTAGATGACCTCACTTCAGTAATTTTATAGAAAAAAAAGGCTAATTAGACGACCCGTCTTCAGTACTTTCATGGAAAAAGGCTAATTATAAAACTCCTCCTCAGTATATTTATAGAAAAAAAGGCTAATTAGATGACCCCTCTTCAGTACGGTTATAGAAATAAAGGCTAATTAGTTGACACCTCTTCAGTACGTTCATAGAAAGAAAGGCTAATTATATAACCCCTCTTCAGAACGTTCACAGAAAAATGGGCTTATTAGATGACCCCTAATCAGTAAGTTTATAGAAAATAAGGCTAATTAGATGACCCCTCTTCAGTACATATAAAGAATAAAAGGGTAATTATATTACCTCTCTTCAGTACGTTCATAGAAAAAAAGGGCTTATTAAATGACCTCTATTCAGTACGTTCTTAGAAAAAAAGGCTGATTAAATTACCCCTCGCCAGTACATATATAGAAGAAAGGCTAATTGGATGACCCCCTTCCGTAGACATTTAGAAAAAAAGGCTAATTAGAAGACCACTCTTCAGTGTGTTCATAGAAAAAAATACTAATATGATGACCCTTTATCAGTATATTTATAGAAAAAAAGGCTAATTAGATGACCCTTTCAGTATGTTTATAGAAAAAAAGGCTTATAATATGAACCCTATTCAGTACATTCTTAGAAAAAAAGGCTAATCAGATGACCCATCATCAGTTCTTTCATAGAAAAAAGGCTAAATAGATGACCGCTCTTCAGTGCAATTATAGAAAAAAAGGCTAATTATATGACCCCTCTTTAGTACGTTCATAGAATAAAGGCTAATTAGATGATCCCTCTTCAATACGTTCATAGAAAAAAAGGCTAATTAGATGACCGTTCTTCAGTACATATATAGAAAAAAAGGCTAATTAGATGACCCCTCTTCAGTATATATAGAGAAAAAAAGTCTAATTAAATGAAACCCCTTCAGTACATATAAAGAATAAAAATGTAATTAGAATACCTCTTTTCAGTACGTTCATAGAAAAAAAGGGCTTATAAGATTACCCCTCTTCAGTACGTTCTAAGAAAAAAGGCAGATTAAATGACCCCTCGTCAGTACATATATAGAAAAAAGGCTAATTAGATGACCCACTTCAGTAGATATAAAGAAAAAAAGGCTAATTAGAAGACCCTTCTTCTGTACATATAAAGAATAAAACGCTAATTTTATTACCTCTCTTCAGTACGTTCATAGAAAAAAATTGCTTATTAGATGACCTCTATTCAGTACATTCTTAGAAAAAAAGGCTGATTAAATGACCCCTCGTCAGTACATATATAGAAGAAAGGCTACTTAGATGACCCTCTTCCGTAGATATTTAGAAAAAAAGGCTAATTAGAAGAAACCTCTTCAGTATGTTCATAGAAATAAAGGCTAATATGATGACCCTTCATCAGTATATTTATAGAAACAAAGTCTAATTAGATGACCGTTCTTCAGTACATATAAAGAATAAAAGGCTAATTATATTACCTCTCTTCAGTACGTTCATAGAAAAAAAGGGCTTATTAGATGACCTCTATTCAGTACGTTCTTAGAAAAAAAGGCTGATTAAATAACCTCTCGTCAGTACATATATAAAAAAAGGCTAATTAGATGACCCCCTTCAGTAGATATATTGAAAAAAGTCTAATTAAAAGACAGCTTTTCAGTATTTTCATAGAAAGAAAGGCTAATTATATGACCATTCATCAGTATATTTATAAAAAAAAAGGCTAATTAGATGACCCCTCTTCATTACGTTTATAGAAAAAAAGTCTAGTTAGATGCCCCTCTTCAGTACGTTTATAGACAAAAAGTCTAATTAGATGACCCTCTTCAGAACATTTATAGACAAAAAGGCTAATTAGATGAACCCTCTTCAGTACGTTCATAGACAAAAAGTCTAAGTAGATGACCTCTCTTCAGTACGTATACAGAAATAAGGCTAATTAGATGACCGTTCTTCAGTACTTTCATAGAAAACAGCTAGTTAGATGACCCCTCTTCAGTAAGTTTATAGAAATAAAGGCTAATTAGATTACCCCTCTTCAGTACTTTCATAGAAAAAAGGCTAATTAGATGATCCCTCTTCAGTACGTTTATAGAAAAAAAGGCTAATTAGATGACCCCTCTTTAGTACGATCATAGGAAAAAGGCTAATTAGAACCATCGTCAGTATGTTCATAGAAAAAAAGGCTAAATTGATTACCCCTCTTCCGTACGTTCATAGAAAAAAGGTCTAATTAGATGACCCCTCTTAAGTACATACATAAAAAAGTCTAATCAGATGAGCCCTCTTCACTACATGTATAGAAAAATGGCTAATTAGATAACACTTCTTCAGTATATATATATAGAAAAAGAGGCTAATTACATGACCCTTCTTCAGTACATTCAGAGAAAAAAAGTTAATAAGATGACCCCTCTTCAATACATTTTTAGAATAAAAAGGCTAATTAGATGACCCCTCTTCAGTAAGTTGATACAAATAAAGGCTAATTAGATGACCCGTCTTCAGTACGTTCATAGAAATAAAGGCTATTTAGATGAAGCCTCTTTAGTACATATATGGAAAAAAAAGGCTAATTATATGACCCCTCTTTATTACATATATAGAGAAAAAAGGCTAATTAGATGACCCCTCTTCAGTACTTTCATAGAAAAAAAAGGCTAATTAGATGACCCCTCTTCATTACGTTCATAGAAAAAAAAGGGTAATTAGATGACCGCTCTTCAGTACGTTCATAGAAAAAAGGGGAAATTAGATGACCCCTCTTTAGTACATTTATAGAAAAAAGGCTACTTAGATTACCCCTCTTCATTACGTTCATAGATTAAAGGTGTATTAGATGAACCCTCTTCACTAAGTATATAGGAAAACAGGCTAGTTAGATTACCCTTCTTTAGTACGTTCATAGAAAAAAAGACCAATTAGATTACCACTCTTTCGTACGTTAATAGACAAAAAGTCTAAGTAGATGACCTCTCTTCAGTACGTATATAGAAAAAAGGCTAATTAGATGACCCCTCTTCAGTACGTTCATAGAAAACTGCTAATTAGATGAACCCTCTTCAGTCAGTTTATAGAAATAAAGGCTAATTAGATTACCCCTCTTCAGTACTTTCATAGAAAAAAGGCTAATTAGATGATCCCTCTTCAGTACGTTTATAGAAAAAAAGGCTAATTAGATGACCCCTCTTTAGTATGTTCATAGAAATAAAGGCTTATTAGATGACAACTCTTCAGAACGTTCTTAGAGAAAAGGGCTGATTAGATGACCCTTCTTTAGTACATATATAGAAACAAAAGCTAATTAATTTACCCCTCTTCATTACATATATAGAAAAAAAGGCTAATTAGATGACATTTCTTAAGTACGTTCTTAGAAAAAAATAGGTAATTAGATGACCCCTCTTTAGTACGTTCATAGAAAAAAAGTCTACTTAATAACCCCTCTTCATTACGTTCATAGAAAAAAGGACTAATTAGATGACCCCTCTTCAGTACATTCTTAGAAAAAAACTTTAATTGGATGAACCGTCTTCAGTACGTTCATATGAACAAAGGCTAATTAGATGACCCCTCTTCAATAAGTTTATAGAAAAAAAGGCTAATTAGATGGCCCCTCTTCAGTACGTTCATAGAAAAAAAGGCTAATTAGATGACCTCTCTTCAGTATGTTCATAGAAAAAAAAGGCTAATTAGATTACCCTTCTTCAGTACATTTATAGAAAAAAGGGCTTATTAGATAACCCCTTTTCAGTAATTTCTTAGAAAAAAAGGTTGATTAGATGACCCCTCTTTAGAACATATAAAGAAAAAAGGCTAATTAGATGTCCCCTCTTCTGAATGTTCTTAGAGAAAAAGGCTGATTAGATGACCCCTCTTTAGTACATATATAGAAACAAAGACTAATTAGATGACCCCTCTTCAGTACATATATAGAAAAAAAGGCTATTTAGATGACACCTCTTTAGTACGTTCTTAGAAAAAAGGGGTAATTATATCACCCCTCTTCAGTACGTTCATAGAAGAAAAGTCTACTTAATAACCCCTCTTCATTATGTTCATAGGAAAAAGGGCTAATTAGATGACCCCTCTTCAGTAAGTTTATAAAAAAGGCTAATTAGATGCCCCCTCTTCAGTACGTTCTTAGAGAAAAGGGTAATTAAATGACCCCTTTTCAGTACGTTCATAGAAAAAAAGGGGTAATTAGATGACCCCTCTTCAGTACGTTTATAGAAAAAAAAAGGCTAATTACATGACCCCTCTTCAGTACGTTCAGAGAAACAAAGTTAATCATATGGCCCCTCTTCAATACATTTTTAGAATAAAAGGGCTAATTAGATGACCCCTCTTCAGTAAGTTTATAGAAATAAAGGCTATTTAGATGACCCCTCTTCAGTACGTTTATAGAAAAAAAAGGCTAATTTAATGACCCCTCTTCAATACTTTTTTTAGAATAAAAGGGCTAATTAGATGACTACTCTTCAGTAAGTTTATAGAAATAAGGCTAATTAGATGACCCCTCTTTAGTACGTTCATAGAGAAAAAGGCTAATTAGATGACCCTTCATCAGTACATTTATAGAAAAAAATGGCTAATAATATTACTTCTCTTCAGTACATATATAGAAATAAAAGTTTAAGGGTACAATGGACCATGAAAATGTAAAAAATCGATGAAATTTGCGATATTTTTGTTTTAATCTTTTATGTATATTTAATCCGTAAGCTATCGTTTGGAAAAAATTATTTTGATATCTTAATTTGTTTGCTCAATATCAGAATTTTTTTTGTAATTGGGATGCCACGGCCACTTGTTTTCATTTGGACAGCTGCTGTTAAAAAATTTTTGTTTTCCTCTAAGCGCTCTACTGGATCTTATTTTTAATTCTGACTTTATGATGTTGTTTTTGCTTTGGCAGATGTTATAAACTTTTTCTTTCTTATATTGTTTGTTTTGGTTTGTTTATGCGTTCATCGTACATTTCATATTCGAATTGCTCGTTTTAGTTCCTTTGAAATTAGATACAAAAGCAGTTCTATTCAGGGTCAGAATTAAAATTTACTATATTTTTAATCATCTTTTTTTAAAAAATTTTGATTTAAAAATAATTTAATCATTTTTCACCTCTGAAAGCCTAATAGGTCGTCCAAATAAAAGCAGAGAAAGTCTGAAAATGTTAATATATGATTGACTAAGAAATCCTTTGATTCATAACCAAGCAATTCTAATGACATTTTGGAAGCTTCTACCAACTGCAGTAAACCTGAAATATTGAATTCATCACCTTAAAATCGTGTATAATAGTTACATTGTTTTGTGCAAACACTTTAGTTTTCTTTTTTGAAGAATATTCTTCGTCCGGAATTTCAGGAAAAAATTTCTTCAAATCCTTCAAGCAAGTTTTTTTTCATCAAAAATGTGTCTATTCTGTACTAAATATGATTTGGTTCTGCATTCAGGGAGGAACTTAAAGGGAACTTACAGAAAAAAATCTTTGAAGTGAACAACAAAGTTGTAAAGGCCTTCTTGTCTCGACAAAGAAAATATATCAAAATTGGATTGCTGATTTATTATAACTCAGAAAAAAATAGTTAATCATATAATATAAATTGTATCTTATAAGCATGTATCATAATGTCATCATATAATAACAATGAAGTGAAAAAAATTCAAAAAATCAGCACATGTCAAATTAGAAGAAAAACATGAGGATATAATTTATGCAGCAAGTGTATTTTGTATGTTTGTGGCTGCATATATATTTTCAAAATGTTATATGAATATAAATTAATCTGTGTGGGTTATTAAATGTTATTAAACAAGCATAATTTTTATTTGAAATTTTTTTAATGATAAAAAAAGGAGTTGGTTTTGCTTCACCAGAAATACTTCCTTTATATACTTTGTGGATTTTTACAAATATATTATAAATCTATAGATGTATATATTACATAAAATAAACAATTCTTTTAATAAACACAAATATTTAACAAATTTAAGTTGTTTCAATTATGTATCTGGTCTGTAGAAATCAATGAAATGTATTTTTAGCTTTTTCTCAAAATGAAATTTTATTATGATGTCCAACTTTTCAAATACTCCATGCGCGTTCTATTCTTAGTTACAACTCTGAAACTTTTATCTTATGCTGTATGAAAATATAATAATATAATTTTGCCTTTTTAGATAAATTATGTGGTTTATATATTTTTATTTAAGACCTCAAATAATATTGTTGCTTTGATTTTTTAAAAATTTTCAAACAAAGTCAATAATGCCAAGTTTAAAAAGAAAAATCATATTTTGAATTAGTTTAAGCATGCAAAATATTTTGTAGAGTTAAAAAATGTATCTGAAAACACTGAAATAGTTCATTTATGTTCTATTTTTACGCGCATGGAACAATTTGAATTTCTACAATATTTTCTATTTTTTTTCCTTTTTTCCAATAAAATTAAAAAGTTATCAATAAATTGTGATGAAATTTTTATTGATGCATTAGATTGATAAAATGCATTTACCATGGAAATTTCAAAACAACACCGCAAAAATTGAGAAATTTTGGTTTCAACGTCCATTGTACTTAAGCGTACGTAATCTCTTTAACAGATGCATAATTTATTAAATTGTTACACTATAGTTTTTGAAATATTTCCACAATTTTGTCTAGAAGTAAATGTGTGAAGCAAGTGCCAGACCAACTGATTAGAGAAGACTTTCTATAGTAATCACGCATTGTATGTGCTTTATTCGAGATTCGAGGCATTCAGAAGATTTATAGGTGGATACTCTTTGACGCTATAGTTCCAGCTCACATGCACCGCCCCACGTCAAAATATCAGTCAAAACAACGCATTCCGAAATTCGAATTCGCTTGAAGAGCAGCAGTTCCGGTAAGGAGCAAAAGGAGGTTTGTAATGCGGATTGCTGATAAATTTGAATAAATAACCCGTAATCCGAAGAAGAGAAACCAGAACAAACAAGGGATATTTATGTATTACGGACGCCTTTAAAAGCTTTAAGTTTATTGTGTCGTTAAAAAACATTTTAGAGGAAGCAGTGAAACTTGCAGTGAATGCCAAAACAAGATGGAGTTAAAAATCGATTCATAGATCGAAACAGCACGTGTCGCCTCCGATCCAGGTGCGCGAGCGAGTGCTTTGAAAGAAACCGTTCTGGTTCTCCGCATTTGGAAGAGAGCGGGTGGTATGGGGGATAGACATCTGCATCTTTGGAGGAGGGATGACGAATAGTAGTTTTGGCACTCGGTGGATGAATTGGCAATATAGAGGCAAATGGTTTTCAAAATTATTTTTTAAGAATATTTTAAGTGAGTGTCATGTAGAAAAATTTCAGAAGGTTGAGGGCAATCATTTTGATTTTTTAAGAGTAACCCAAATGTGCCAGAAGACAGAGGGGGAAAATTTCACGTTATTTTAAAGAGTGAATGTGATGAGAAAATAATTCATAAGTCATGGTGAAACCTTATGTGACGCTCTCTCACAGAAATCAAAATACAGGGCGTCATGCAATTAAGAGAACCGAACCACGTGCTAACAAAGAAATTGCGATTCAACAAGAAAGTTGATTTCCTGAATTTTCCGAGGATTGATTTGTTCCTGAATACATAAATAGCATTCTCTGAATTGTAAATATAAAATGAAAGTGCGAATTTTCATTTGAAAAATGAAACGAAAGAAAAGATTCATTTTTGTGGGGTCACGACGAAGATAGCGGCTAAAAAATCACCCTCAAGCAGAGAGACTGCAATATTGAATTGCTGCACTACATTTGATTTCTGTGAAAATTTATCATTTTAGATCAATATGATAAAAAAATTAAAAATAATTCCTGAAATTGATTAGCTTGGTGCAGATGAAATCAGTGATAAGTGAGTGCAGAGTGATTTCCATTGCAGTTCCACGCCCCTCCCCGGCGCTTCCCTCTCTGCCGGCACTCCGGACGAACGAACCGAAGGAATAATCATTGACCGTACTTTTGGTTTAAAGGAGAAAAGAGATTTTCGTAAAGAAACTTAATTCATTTAAAACTTTCAGATGAAGTTGAAATCTAATTTTTAAATTCTTTTTCCTTATATATCGCATTCTTTGAAGATAGTATATGGGCAATCACATAAGCTTTATTTCAGACTGAATAATTGTGTATTATAAAATAACAAAAAATAACTTTATTTTTCAAAATTATCATAACTTTAACTTGATCTAATGAATTTCACCTTTAAAACCTTTATCAAAATATAAAATCCGAATAAGAGAAGCATCCGGAATAATTTTTAACATTTGTGAGAATTTTATTTGCATCAAATTATTATCTCATTAACAAATTGTTTTTTTTTCATGTGCAGTCATAAAACTGTCCATGAAAGTTCTATTTTTCTTCTAAATTTTTTTAAAACTCTGAGCATTGAATTCTGTTGATCAAAATAAAAAAAAGAGACGATTTAACTTCTTTTATTGGTTGATCGTGCCATTCAGGCAGAAACGAAGAAAAAAAACATATGAAAGAATGAATTGAAAATCATTGTTGAAGAAACGTCGCCGAAAAGTGGAGTCAGGGGTGAGTCGATGGGTGGAAGAGGAAGGTTAGGCCACAGAAAAGATACGATTCAAATGTTTTGAACCCACTGGAAGAAATCATAATTTTGAGGCAGCCTATCTCAATTCTTTTTCATTCCCGCTCCAAAATAGAATTACTCATCAGAGGAAAGCGCTTGAGGTTTTGTTGTGACTGTGCATCAGTGACACCCAAACATTGCTCATAGTTTTAGCACATTTTTGATTGAGCTCCTTAAGGAATAACTGAGTTTGGAAATAAATGTTTGGAAAACGTTTTATAGCAGTTATGTATTTTGGTTTTTGTGTGAAAAGGATTGAAAAAAACGAGCAGACAGACGTTCAATCGAAATACGCCATTTAAATGATTAAAGCAACGAATAAAGGTCTCATGGGGGGGGGCTGAAGAGTAGATGTAAAGTAAGCATTTTTTTTAGTTCGAACTTTATCAAATGGTTTGCATAAAATTTCTTAGATAGCTTAAGAAATAGGTTACCTAGTTCCTGAATCACGAAATGAGTTGCCTCTCTTTTATCCTCTCTTTGAATATTGGGGTTCGACTTCAGGAATATTTTTAAATTTTCGTTTCATTTTCACATTGCGATGTTTTAAAACCAGCACGGGTTTTCTCTGAATGAATAGATGACTTATTCTCTAATTCAAAAACTGCTCAACTTATCAAGAAATTTTTGTACCAATAATGAACAAAAAATATTTCCTAAATTTTAATGGATGAGGTTTTCCGTTAAGAAAATTCTACCGCAGATCAGAATTTGAGCAAATACATTTTAGAAAAATCTGTGATAGCACTAAGATACATTTAAATGCGATTATAAAAATGAGTGTAATTTCCTAAATGTGAACTTGGAAGCAAAATTAAAATGGTTTAAAAAAAAATTTCAAACATTAAAAATATTAAATAATACAAATAAAAAAAATCCCGTTTTCGTGACTCGAACTCCGACTTTTCAACGAATTAAGCCTTCAACCGTAGGCAGAAAGGGTTTCGACATTTGAAAAGTATTGTAAAGGAAGTTAAAAAAGTTCAGTAAAAAGTAATTACAAAATAAATATTTGGTCTAAGATCATTAAGTTTCTAAAAGTTCAACAACTATGAAATGTCTCATATAAGCAGAAATACTTCAGCTGATTCGATTAGCTACAATTGTTCTGTGCAGATGTCTATCGTTGCGCTTTTCGCAGAAATGTTATTGTCATACTGTGTAAAACTTATACGATCCGACTGGAAATCTTGTGGAACATTCGATTCGTGACCTTGATTTTTGCCCTGAAAAATCTGTAAGTGTATTTTCCATATCCTGCAAAACATTTCCTAAAACAGCAAATATTCTTAAATTCATAAAACTCGACTGCGTGGTTCACAATTTTATTTGCATTAAGTGGAAAAAAAGTAAAATATAATAATTTACTCGCCCCCTCGATGTAAGCCCGAACGCGCAGCACATTTGTTCTGTTTACTTGATACATAAAACGTATGTATGACATTTTGAGTTGATTTCCAGGTCATCTTTATTATTTACAGCTATCAAAGTTAAATGCTCTTAAAGAAGTTTAATTAAATAGTAGAAGTTAAGCCAAACAATGAACGTTCTTCACTTTCGCTCATTTTTTCAATCTATAAAATTTAATTTCATAAATTTTAAAATAACTCACTCAGTATGAAAGCCAAGTTCGGTTCCAGCCGAATGGGGGGGATTAGAATGCAATTTGACATTTTTACAGTGAGGCACACAGGCACCAAAAGATGGAATAGCGCCCTGCACACAAAAAAAATCTTAGCACAAAAGAGGGTTTTTTTGCTGTCATCGAAACAACAAAGAGCGGGGGGGGGGACGGAGTCCCAAGCTAGGCTTAATGCTATGCGATATCGGAAAACAAATATCTTCTTTCTTTTGAAAGTAGAAAAGTGGAGGTTTGGGAGCATTGGTGTTTAGAGTATATTGTCACGAAGACTGAATTAAAGACACAGATAGTAAGAAACAATTGCGTTTATTAGCACCAAGAAACTCGCTGGAGACATTCGCGAATCATCTTGATTTTAGAGATATAATAAGAACAATTTTAAATTAAAAATCCAGTCTTTGGATAAAATGCGCTGGCCGAGAATCGAACCGGGAAAATATGGATTCACAGTCCAATGCTCTGCCAACGCGGTAATATGTATAATTTTGAAGCTAAATATACTCAAAATCCAACGATTATATTGCACAATCCTCGATTCCTGCTCCACTTCTAAATTAATGAAGATGTTTAACTGATAACTTAATCCGATTATAATGTCTTGGGAGTTGTAATTCCTATAATCTAATTAAGTTCTATAATGCAGGACGAGGGACAAATGGGATTCGAAGTGTCTAAATTTTGTTTCATCTCCTATATCTGGTTATTTTGAAATAGGATCTCATGAGAAAGTGATCCCCACATGTGTTTTCATCAAAGGAAAAACAATTGAGGAGGGGGAATTGTGGATCTAATAATTTTCATAAAATCTATGTGTTAAAAGTTCAACCTGGGGAATCTCCAATCTTTGTTTAGTAGTCACAACATATACAACGATCCAGTTGCATGACCCAAATCTTAACCAGGAAACAATGGAACACGATCCATTTTTTAAAACACTCAGTTTTATGAAAACTCCAACTAGTGAATAATGTGGTAAGTAAGAAAATGTAGAGGATTTTCGGCCGCCCGAGAGAGTTTTGTAGCAGTAAATTTAGGAATGATTTACAGTATGCATCAGATGCAGTTATTAAATGCACAATGAGAGCCTTCCATTTTTTTGTACAAAAATTTACTTCTTTCAAAATACTTCATTTTCTTAAAAGTGTATTTGCGTAGCATTCCCTCGGTGGAGGTAATTTCGCGCACGAAGCGGGTCAATTCCACGCTACAATGTTTTTGAATCTTATATGCAACCCTTGTTTCGCAGGAATTCTGAAAACATAAATGTAACTATGAATTTAATGTGCTTTAAAATTTACATATCTTATTAAAATAAAGAACATAGTATTAAAATAGCGAGTATTAAGAATTAGAATCTAAAATAACAAAATTAATTTTCACTCTCGTAGCATCTTTATAAAAAGAAGCAAAGCAAATCGAGCAACTAAATTTATCGCCCAATATCCGTGCTTGGATTTTGAAAGCAAGATACTTTGATGCCATCAACAGTTTTCCAGGTTTCAAAGTCGCATTCATTCAATGGCGTAATGCAGGCGGAACAAGCAAGGCGC
>JAOUZG010011439.1:0-25621 GCA_026289955.1 Argiope argentata | reverse complement strand
GTGCAACTTTTTCACTTTCTTATCTGTGAATTCACTAAGTATTGTAAACGTCAAAAAATTTTAAATCGAGAATTTTAAGAATCTTTACGCTTCAGATTTGTCTGAATCCGAAAAACACATTTTTAAAATTAAAACTACCGATCTTTGAACAAACACGATAACTCAAAAAAACTTTTCAACAAGACGAAGGAAATTTGGTACATCCAATAAATTTGTAGATTTCAATCAAATTTTGAATTAAATACATTCATAGGAAGTATGCCAGTCTATCTGCCAGCAACTAAATGATAATTACAGACAGAAGAGAGCCAGATTTGGTGCATAATTTAGCATCTAAAATACAGATTCGTATCAAATTCTGAACTAAATTCGTTAACAGTTAGGCCGTCTATCAGTGATTTTGCAAGCAAATGTGCACATACAAATTGTTAACTAAATAAGTGCAGTGACTTTTATAAATATGTGTGTGATCTTATTGATAAATCTTTCATATGACAAAACACTTCTGAAATGGTTCTTTCGGTTTCTTCATTGAATTGTAAAGCATCCAAAGCTCGTCAACGGGACTTCGAAAATAAAAATATGAGAACGCATAGCAACCATAGCTTTGATCAAAATCCCCAATTTTTATAACTGACAAATGGTAATAGCACTTTTCAAACAGGGTATGGGTGAAAGGTTCGGAGAGATCACTCCCGATGATTTACTATACAAGTGCGGACGGACAACTAGCTCGCACACACATTCAAAGAGAAAGAGAGTTAGTGATAGTCGTAATTTTTTTCGTGAATTATGATGATTTCAGTTGGTTTACAACCATTTTTTATTGATTTAAACACTTTTTATCAAGTCAGACCACGTTGTTTTTTCTTGGGATGAGGTTTTAGACGTCTACAAAAATATGTAGGCGAAAAATTGAAATTTTATTATCTGCACGTGCATCTCAAAAAATCAGTTTATAATAACATGATGCCATCCCATATGCAAAAGATCCGATTTATAAAAAAAATAGGTTAATGACTACAGCAAATAAAATTCAGAAAAAAGTCATTTCGAGCACGTGATTATATGAAATGAAATAAGTAGGAAAAGGGATATTTTTTTAAACAACAAATGCGAGACAAAGTTTTTTTAGATCGTTTGCAATACTAAAGTAACTCATTCAGTGAAACGATTAAAATGAATAAAAAAAAATAATTTTAACTTGTACGAGCACGTGGTGCTCTCCCGGTTCAAGAAATGATGTTCTGACATGATATATAGAAATATGCATAGCAGATTTTATTTTAATCTTTTTTATTTGTTTTGAATATTTAAATAAATTAAATAGAGACTGTTTGTTGTTCAATAAAAATCTCTCTTAAAGAAATCAAGTTACTCCTCATGTGGCAGGCATTAAACATACTGCACAATTTAATAATGTTATCCATTACTAGATTAAATGACTAGAAATCCTGATGTAGTTAGATTATAGATTGTTTGTCATATGATAATTATATAAAGTGGACTACTTTCCAGTAAATCATATTCAGATAGGCAAATTTTACAGGTTAACTATAATATTACAGAGATCTGCCCTTTAACACAAAATCTTTACAAGAATTTAATTTTTTGGCCCTCCTCAGTCCAGAGGTAATCCATACACCTAAACTTTATCATTCTTATTCATCTGAACATTCCTACATACCTTATCATAATTAAAGTATCAATATCTTTTTTTAATTTTGTTTTTTGTTTACAGGAAGCAAATGATTATTTTTTATAAAGAAAATCAAAAAAAAAAATTAATCCTGCTTAATTTCAATATTTTTAAAAATAAAAGGCTTAAAAATCAGAAATCATTAAAAAATGGCATATATTGCTCAATGGATATAAACCTTCCAAACTTAATAAACTGATAAATCGATGATTTGCGAGATATTTCCTTTCTTCCTTCCAAGTTAAAACTTGCTACAGAATAATAGATAGAAGAGATTGATTCTCATAAATGGGGATCAAGATATTAAGTAGAATGATTTAAAGTTGACAATACTTTTGTATTTCACACCTATAACAAAAAAAATGATGTGTCTAAAAGTTGACTGATGGAAATATAAAATGACAATGTTTTGAAAAATGGCGGGGAGGGGACATTTAGTTGAATATTTTTCCATACGAACGAATGTCAATACTTTATTAAATTGTTCAGAAAAATGAAACTTTGGCTAGAACAAAAGAATAAAAAGCAACAAAAAATTAGAAGGAAACGTCCAATAAAACCTTGATTACCGAGGTATCTAAAAACCGTATTAAAAAAAAAAACGATAGCAAAAAAATAAAAACCTGTTTTTCATTTTAACGTATGATCCTAATTTTTTTAGTAAAGTATACGGAAGTTACAAATGAAGCTGAATTTTACAATGCGAAAGATTGAAAATCACACATTGTTGCTATCAACTGATTGAGTTATAAGGTTTGTCAATGTGATCGCTTGTAAAATATTATTATCAGATGATAACACGAGAATTTAGTTACGAAAAAATAGTTTAAAAAACAATTTAATCTTTAAGCTTTTCAGTAGTGCTAAAAGCAAATTCTATGCTTTTTCATAAGAAAAATGGTGCTATATATAGCGGAAAATTTTGCCCTGTCGAGCAGAAAAATTTATCTTTTTAGAATACTTAAAAAACAATCGCATAACTAAAGAGGAAATAGCTGAAAGCAGCAATATTCGCAAGGCATTTAAAAAAAATCAAAACTAATGTTTAAAACATGTAGATAAAAAGTTTGATAACAAATAAAAGAATCCGTTTAAATATTAATGAGAGATAGAACTAGTGGACTTTTTCTTATAATCTAACATAAACAATTTCCGAAATCTTCGTGGAAAAAAGAGTAGTTATGGTTTTAAAATTTAGTTAGAACAAATCAAGTTTTAAATTTGCGAATTGATGACGATCCCAATTGGATCAGGTTCTTCTGTATTTATCAAGAACTAAAATCTATCAAAAAATTAAATACGCAGCAAAGTTTAAATTTGGCTATTTTCTGAGACTGTTCAACAGAACACAAGAAATGTCTTTCTTATATTTACGAGTGTACAACTCAAAAGAAAAAGCAATATAATTTTCGACTTTTAAATCCTCTAGCCAAAATTTCAAAAAAATAAGTGTGTAATAACATTTTCAACTCATCGACAGAAACTTCATATATATTTCAAACTTTTCTTTCCGAAATAAAAATCGGACATAGATATAATTTTAAAAAAATTAAAGAATTCAAATACTACTGGGAAATAAACATAAGCTTTTATTACATCTTTGTTCAGATTCTAACCTTAGTAGCACACAAATATTGTACAATATTGAACAATACTCGCAATATTGTTTTATATTGTGGAATATTGTTTAATATCATATGATATCGCACAATATTATGGTATGGGACGTGCTACCTGGGAAATTCGATCCTCCTAATTTTTCTAATAACTAATTGAAAAATTACATAAATAAAATATTTTTTATGAAATAATAATTACTTCCAGGTCATTTTTCTTATTTTTCAATATCAAGGATTTATAACGACCGCATTTTGGGACTAAATCTGTTTCATAATAAAACAAACAAACATAAAGCCCGAGCCGTCATGAATATTAGAATTTACCGGGTGGCCAGAAATAAAACACCCCTACTCTGACCTCCCTGGATATCGAACTACTCAGTGTAAAGGCTTGAAAATTTGTGGACATACTATTCAAAAAATGGGGAAACGGATTTCACGAAAAAAAAATTTAGTTCCAGAAATCACCGATAGGTGGCGCTGTACCACTGGACGTATGCTGAAAAGACACAAAAACACGTTTTAAACACATTTTATTTGAAAGTACCAAGCATACATGAAACAAGGACGTTATCGATGCAGGGAATGCTGCTCAATATGGTTCCCTTCCTGAAGATGTAAAATGTGAAGTCTGTGGACAGCTTGTTCAACTGCGGATCGTAACTGGTCATCTGAGATGCTTCTCACATGCAGACTGATACTCTCTTTCAAATCTGCCAAGGTTATCAGACGTTCTCGATAAACAAGGTTTTTTAAGTGTCCCCAAAGCCAAAAATCACACGGATTAAGATCCGGTGAACGAGATGGCCAAGTTGTCGGAAACGCGCGACTGATTATTCTGTCAGTGGTGAAATGTTGGCGAAGAAACTGTTGCACAGGGAGTCCAATGTGTGGTGGTGCTCCATCTTGCATAAAAGTAATGGTGTCAAGGCATTGGCGCTGCTGCAAATGGGGTACAACAAATGTTTCGAGCATCCTTTTGTACCTGTTGGCCGTCACGGTATATGTCTCAAGGCCATTGGAAGTAACCTCTTCGAAAAAGAACGGTCCAAGGATGAATGTGGCTGTGAATCCACACCAGACTGTAACTTTCGGTGAGTGGAGTGGAATCTCTTGGAAGGTACGGGGGTTTGTCGTGTCCCATATGCGACAGTTATGGGTGTTCACTGTTCCACTGAGGTGGAAATGGGCCTCATCGCTCCACAGAATCTGCCACGGCCACGATGCATCCACTTCAACTCTAGCAAGAAATGTCAATGCAAAGGTCAGTCGCATCTCCCTGTCTGTGGCCAGCAATTGTTGATTAGGGCGGATTTTGTACGGGAAACAATGCACCATTTTTCTGAGTACGTTCCACACTGTGCTATAGGGAACACCCAAGTGTCGTGACACTGCACGTGCACTACTGCAGCCTAAAACATTATCCATTGACTGTTCAACAATACCGGTGGCAACATCTTCAACGACATCTGAACGAACCGGTTTGCGTCCTCGACCAGGCTGAACTCCAAGATGTCCAGTTTCCTCGAATCGAGCGATCATTCTCCTGAGAGCTTGTGGAAGCAATGGTCCCTTACGCAAATCCTTAAGTCGGCGAAACTCTCGAAGTGCTGCTGGAGCATTTCCTTTATTCTCGTAAAACAACTTCACAAGCAAAGCGCGTTCTGGCAGCGTGACAGCCATCACTAATAAGAATGACATTCCCCACCTTTTAACATGGCTTCTAACCATGCTTTATGCAAATTTTTCTGGTTACAGTATGAAATTGCAGTTACAACGGGAGTTCTAGCTTCTTTACTATTTTTATTTTCCATAAGGGGCAGAAAAATTAAAAAGGAAGCATGGAAGCATTCCATTCCGCATAAACATTTTAATTTTTATTATTATTTGTGTCTTTTGATCATAGTTCCAGTTGTGCAGCGCCACCTATCGGTGATTTCAGGAACTAATTTTTTTTTTCGTGAAATCCGTTTCCCCATATTTTGAATAGTATGTGTACAAAATTTTGAGCCTTTACACTGAGTAGTTCGATATCCATGGAGGTCAGAGTAGGGGTGTTTTATTTCTGGCCACCTTGTATATCCTGTGGTCATATCAGGCAATCTGCATTGTCTTATTTGAAAAATGAAAATATAATTGTTGGGATAATAACTTCGGTTGTTATATTTTAAGCAAATTTCTAAATGGTTCAGAGGGGAATAGTTATTTGAGCATTTTCTAATCAAAATGATGAGTTTTTTTTTAATAGCTGTTTACAAAACTGAAATTCTAACAGAAAAAAATGTGAACTTCCTTTTCAACTTTATTAACACGATAATATTCATAGACTCGCATATTATCCGTAAACTGAATTATGTGATAAGCCAAACAAGAAAATCTTCCAACACATTCTGTTAGTCAAATCCTTCGATTTAGAGCACCAAATACGGCTCATAGTTAATTTTTGGGTACTAGGTGTTCACTAAGAAAAGGTTTCCTTTATTTTAATTTAAAAATTAATCAGAATTTTGAATTTTATCATTAATGCCACCCTGTATTATTATTGAATAAAAATCGCTTTTCCAATATTTTTAAAATTCAAAAAGTAAGCTTTCCGACGATACTACTTTTTTTTCTACAAATTGTTTCACTGAACTTTAAAATTTTTCGAAATATTTTTAATTATATTCTATTCTACTGCAATTTTTTCCCTCCATTCCTTTAGTTCTTGAAGTTTTATATTCAGGCGCTAAGTAACAGGTAACCCCCCCCTCTCTGTATGAATGTTATCGCTGTTATATAACTAACAATAAATTAAAATGAATAATAACAATAGACAAATTAAAATTATCATCCATTGCAAGATAAGAAAAACTTCTTAGTTTCCAGAAAACATGAATATTCATCAAAACCTCAATAAAGACATTTTTTTATTGTGATTCGATAACTAATAATAAAAAAGGACAGTGGAAATAATTGCTTAAAAAGTAATTTGTATATTATTTATTTTACTACAAATTATATTTTATTCAAATTCTAACAATACAGGATTAATTATGGTATTAAAGTAAAAAAGTTATACACCAAAAACTCCAAATAGGTCAATATAAAATTTAACAAATAAACACATGATAATTCAAATAAGCCAATAACAATATTTTTCTTACAGAAATGCAAGATGTTATAATTTTATTTTAATATCTAATCTTAACATGATATGTATTTAATCATTTTTTCTTAACTTTTTAAATAACAATAACAAATATTTAACATATTTCAATAAATAAAAGACGTTAATGAATTTGACCTATCTGCATATGAAGTTATACATAAATGCTAAATTTAGATATAAATCAAGTTACTTACAAAAATGCTTTTAAAAAAGCACAACATTGTACCTGTAATGAAGATAAAATTAATATCTTTTATATTCTGCCAAAAAATAAAATAGAAACCAGAAACCATGAATATTAAAATTTGTGGATACTAGAAATTACAGATTATTATATGATTATATTTGCTAATATCAGAATAGTCTCCCCCATTCAAACTGACAGAATGCAATAAATTTATACTTAAAAGTGAAACAAAATGGTAGTCAATGAACTTCATTTTTCTTTAAATATTTACCGCTTTAAAGAATAAAAAAAGTATATATACCTAATGAATGGTAAGAAATCCCCAGATTAATTAATGACATTAAATCTTTAGCATGAATAAAATAAGGAAATTTATTTTTTATTATTTTGAAATTAAAATTAACAGAGAAAAAGACTATATATATATACAACAGCAATATGATACTTAAACTATAATCAAACTCTTCTTGCAAGAGTACCCCACATGCAAAGTAATCTTAGAAATAAATTTTCACTTCAAAATCCAATAAAATTTAATGAAGAAATCTAAAAATTATATTTAAAAGAAAAGTAAAGATATTTTTAGAAAAATGAAATAATGAAGCATTAAATTTACTGTAATTGAAAGAAATTTAATGAATGACAATGAATTTATTTTAAATAGATAAATATTCTGATTTGAAGGTGCTTGAAGGTTACTTTGAGATAGATCTTGATAGAATAGATTGATAGATTTGTTGCGATCAGATAGCAAACATCACAACTGATGGACAGCCTAACTCTAATTTCAACATCATGCTAGTACAGTTTCTAGTAGTTTCGGCATTAATAAGCAGATTCTATAAATAAGAATTCTGAAGAAATTAGACAACTAACACAAGATCAGAAATAAAAATAAATAAGGAATTTGATTTCTGACCAAATCTGCAATGGATTCATAATTCATTATGACTCAAATTTTTCTAGATTAATTATACATTTTCATGTATTACAAAAAAGTATCGGTATATATATATATATATATATATATATATATAACTAGGTATATACTGAATTTCACTGTACAGTAGACTAGTCTGAAACTATAATATTGGTTAGATAACAACAAAGAATTAGCATGTTATCTTAATATTGAGAAGCAGATTTAGATATTTCGCAACTCCACACAATACGCATTATGTATTGTGTGGAGTTACGAAATAATTTTTAATAATTTAGTTTGATTCTTTAGTTTAACCAATTTAGTTTGATATTTTAGCACACTTCTAGCATGTTAATGATTTACTTCATATTAATTTTATGAAAATATGTTTTTATGTAGTATCTATTTTGATTTTATTTATCTAGTATTCTACTTGTGTAAAATATAGCAGATATTTAGTTTATAAGTAAATTTAGCTTTTTTTTTTCATTAATTTAAAAATCACATTAATGTCAATTTTTTCTCAGCTGTTTGGTTTAAAATATCATTAATTAAATTAGTCAACATCTACTTTCCCTTTCTAAAGTAATATATCATGAATAAGAGGTATGAAATATCTTTAGCTCAAATTAGGTAAAGTATACAAACTTTAAAAAATCAAAAAGAATTGAAAAACAATAAAGAGAATGGAAGTTCTTGAATTTTCAATTTTCCATCTACAACAACAAATCTGAAAGACAATACTCACATTCTTACTTTTGTTGTCAGTCATGCCAACCATATTTAGACATGCATTTATATTTGGCTGAAGGGTAAAATTTAAATAAATATGCACTGAAAATAATTATAAATAGAAAACATACACATTTTTGATAAGCGGTTATGAAAAAGGTGTAGATACCTGTATCAAATATTCACTTTGCAAAAAAAAAAAAAAAAAAAAAAACTTCAAAATTTTTTTAGAAAATTAATATTAATTTAGCAAATTTTCTTTCACTTATCAAACTATTAATAAAGATTTTATGCATGAATGTTCAAAAAGGGAAAATATAAAGATTTTTTTTACTAATTAGAAACTTAATAAACAAAAATTAAATATTAAAAATATATTTTACAGCTAGTTTTTTATAAATCTAAACTAGTATCTTGAAATTCTCTGCTGTATACTACAGTATTTTAGAAGTTATATTATCTACAACTATTTTTTTAATATTTTTAATGGAAAAAGAATTTTAAATTTCAGTTATGGAAAGTACATTATATACAGTCTCAGGGAAATAAATGTCTAAGTTTATTAAGTAAATTAACTTTTAAAATGAAGATTGGAAAAACTTTTGCTATTCTAGAAAATCATAAATTACCAATACCTTAAAACATAACTTTAATTTTTAAAAGCTTTAATATAAAATGATATAAAACATTTTCACAATAACGAATATCATCAAATAAAAATGCTTATGTGATAAGATCAGGATGTAAATCTTAACACACATTGTAAAAAATAATTACAAATATAACGTAAAATCATAAAGCAATTTCGATATGAATAACTTCATATCTTTTAAAAATTCATCAAACCATTAATAATATAGAAATTTTATTACAGATACTATTTTATGGTATTGAAATAATAATCTAATAAATGTGTACTTTTAATTTTTCAATATGTAGAATAAAATATATCAATATATTCACCTCTACGTCTTCTTAGCATTAACTTTTTTTTTGAAAAAAAATTACTTATTTACTTTAGCATCATTAAAAAAGCAATTTTATTTATTTTAAAATATTTATTAGTTTTATTCCATAGAATATAATTCATATATCTTAAATAATCAGATTACATTTGATTTTACAAAATATTCATTATTTCTACAAAAAAATTTCGATATCTATTATCATTTCTAACTATACAGAACATGATATAATAAATGTTTAATCATATTATTTACATTTTCTCTTTTTTAAAAGAGTTTTAAAATAAGTTATTTTATATAAACGGAGGCATTAGTTAAATTTTTTCAAGAACTGTTGACAAATGTTTTTTTAATAATGTAAAAATTTTAATATGCAAGAGCAAAATTAAGAATTAGAATAAATTTGTGATTCAAAGAAAAATATAAATATGAATGATATAGAAAAATGAAAAAAAAAAAAAAAAAACAGAAAGACAAAACTAACATTTTTGCTTGAATTTAGATATGCTTTTATAAGTTATTTTCTTTAAATTAATGGTTAAAGTTCTATGTCACAAGAAAACACAAAGACAATATTACATATAAAGATTTTTAGCAGTTTTAATCATGTATTGTAACAAAGAATTCTTAACTCATGTGGTTTTTGAATTTAAGTTTTTTTCCCTTTTTTAAAATTAATTTCAACTTTCATTTTGTCGTTATTTTAATAAATCTCACATTTATAATATCTCTTATGAAAATAGAAAAATTAGAGAAACGGTGCTAAGGAAATTATAATTTTACTACAATTCTATAAAATAATCCATTATTTACAACACAATGTCTACTTTTATGAATGCAAATATTTGAATACATTTCTTAATACAGCATAAAATTCTGACGAGTATCCTTTTTTTCCTACTAAGTTAATAAAAATAAAATTCATACTTAATTTCAGTAGATAATTTTGTAATATTAAATAATAATTATATAAAATTCTATATATTTTTTATGAAGAAGGAATTGAATCAATATAAAGTAAAAGATAAAAATGGCTCGTTCAGGTACACCACAAGTTGATAAAAAGAATATTTTAATATTAACACTTTTAACAAAATTTGAATATAATTAAAAAGGAAGAAAGTTATAAACTTACCAACTGAGTTTTCGAACCATCTGAAACAGAATCTTTGTAAGTCCGATGATGGTCATTTTTACTTTTGGCCTTTTTGGCTTTCGATTCAAGAAATCTCTGTTTCAAAACAATAGTGTCTTGCCTTTGGTTTTCATAAAGACAATTAGAAGCTTGTTCATATCTTGGCACACAATCATTTTGGTGTCTGCGGTACAGGTCAAACCTTCGTTTCAGGCGATCAACAACTGTCTGCCTTTTTGGAGTCAGCACATCTCCCATACTATGGGAATAATTTAGATTAATAGCTAGAGCATAGTCCTTTTTTTTCAATGAAAATAAGTTAGGAGATTAAAATGAATTTAGCACTTTGATATATTGTTTTATTCACATTTGAATATAACAAGAACTGCGACTCTTTTTATCAAGTAGAAAAATTTCAACAAACTTTACATTGATTTATTTATTATTTTTCTATACATTTAACATTAAAAACTAACAATTATTCTGTAACTCACAATAACTTTTTTTTACTGATCACAGTTTCTAGTCGGTAAATTTACTTTTTTTAGAAATATAAATTCATTCTTTTATCGTAATATTAAAATAAATTTTAAGTCATATGAGGTTCTAAAAGATCGCTTAAAACCACCTGTTGCAATAGACACCCGTTATATCCTGCCAGCAATGTGGGACAACAAATGCACGTGCTTCTTCGATCTCACGGTCAAGATCTGCACAAAGACCAACGAAGTCAATGTCCGGTTTGATGACAGTAAACCAACAGGCCGTGAAGTCCGGTCCTACATACGAGTCGCATCTTCTTCCACGAAAATGCCCCACCACGTCAGGAAAATGTCAAATAAACTCTTCTGCTGTCTACAAACTAACACAGCCTTCGATCGGTTCGCTGGCAGCGTGTCATAAGGCGCCTGGCTGACATAAACTTCGCAGGAGCAGAGCACATGCGCTAGGAAGTGACCAACATTTTGTCCACAAATTCAGTTCGTTAGGCTGCGGTTAATACATGATGATGGAACTAAAAATAAAGGCTTCCACTCTTTGTCCTTTCGCAACCTCTCAAAGGCGATGGAAATCTATAAACATACCGAATCGTCGGTTGCTTAGCGAAGTTCTCCCAAATCAGAACAGAAGACACGAAAACTGCAAGAAAAAAAAAGTTTCAAAAAGTTATGTTTACAACCTCGTGGCAGTGAGGGAGTGGGAGGTAAGGTTGCCGGAATTTAGAAACTCGTCAGTCAAGGTTTTTGAAACTAGGGGAGCCAAATTCTCGCCAAATGATATTTTTGACGCCAGCGACGAAACGGAACAGCTGTAGAGAGCAGATGGAAGAGGAAGGGGGAGGAATGAATGTTTTGTTCTTTATTTCATGTTTTGAATAACGTACTTTCAGCTTCGCATTTCATCCTCCTTTTGAATTCTGCGCAGATGATGTTCATAAACCATTGAACTGTTAAATAATAAATTCGCTCTGATATTTAAAAAAACAATTTCTGTGATTTTATGTAATTTCAAAATCCTGAAATGTAATTTATCAATTTCGATTGTTTTATAAAGTTTTAAAAAATGTCCTCTACGAAGCATATATGAAATATTTTCTTTTATTTAATAATTACCACCTTCAGTGACAAATTGAATCTTCTGAAATACTAATTGTATTTGATGTCAATTGCGCGTAATAGTTTTATCAAGGTTTTTTCAACAAAATATTTTTAAACTTACCATTGATGTAGGTATTTATAGCTAGCTGTCTCAGCCTGTCCTTTGTGCACTTGTGACATTTTAATGGAACTAAATCAAATCGCATAAAAATATGTTTAGCACTTCATATATAAACAGATGGATATGTAACATTTTATATAATTAATACTAAGCAAAGTGTAGTTTTGATACTCTTTTACATTTTAAGGCAAGAGTTTTTAATACTATATCGAAAAAAAGAAAAGAAAAACTACCACGGTATTCAGAACTTAAAAAATAATAATAAAGTCCTTAGAATTTCTACGAAGGGGGAAGAAAAGAAGAAAATTAAAGCATCTTTCTTCACAAACATCATTATTTTCCAAATGATTTTGTTATTTCGAAACAGGCTGTTTATTCTAATTGCTATTCTATATTATTTCAATGGCCGCTTTGAAGCAGATCCGTGAATCAAAGATCAGTGATTACTCGTGGCGACGTTTGATGGTTAAAAATGAAGTTATTCAAAGATTTATAACTTTTATATTTTATTTTGCAGAAAAAGGGAATTTTTTTCCCCTTAAAATGTTAAAAGTGTCAAAATATTTTAGTAAATGCTAGCCAACAACCTGCAATGTTAAAACTGAGTTTCTAGCGCACGATACCACGTCGAATTCTCACAAAATTCATTTTAAACTCACTAACACTTCGCGCGGGCATTTTAGCCCAATTATAACACTAAAAGCTAGCGTGTTTCTGACTGTGTCTCTATAACATTAAAGTTCTTACAGTAGATAAAATTGCTAATGATTTATTCAGAGCCACTACAAGCATTGATGTATCTAGGTATTTTGTAGTTTTAAACATTGCGTAATATGACATCCATAATTTAATAAATGGATGAATTTAGTTTTCTCATTTAACCCATTTTTAGCTTAAAACACATATTATTATATTACCTTAGAATAATAACTTCATTTAGTAATTTTGAAGATGTATATGTGGGCATGTCTGCTTTTGTTTATTTATTATTAGACGCCTCTGGTTATCAACTGCTTAGCTAAGGTTATTGGTTTTATTTAATCCCATTTAAATATATCATCATGTCCATGATTCAGCCAAAACTGTCAGACGTTGACAACTTGTGATTTAAATTATCTTAAATATGTTCTGTAAATGGTGTACATATATCTTTTTAATGGGTATCAATCCTATGGCGTCATAACTATGAAAATGTTAATGTTTGGCTTACTTTTCTCTTCTTCTAAATTTCGATCAGCGATATCTGTCGCTAAATTTCAAAAATATTTTTTATTCATTTTGTAAATTACACAGACGTTAAATATAATCCTTCTTATTTGATTTTCAACAGTAGAAAATCACGCAACAAAGATTTTTTGAAACAATGAAAAATTTAAACTGAAAAAGAAAAACTACATGGTAAAGTAATAGATACCATAGAAAATATAATTTTTTGAATTTTAAGATAAAGTAAACATTATTTTTGAACTGTAATATTCATGCAGGTTATCATCGAAAAAAGACAAAACTTTGCCCAATTTTAAATAAATTTTTAAAAAATTCGCACCGATTTTCACATTTTTATCCTACAAGTTATATGCCAAAGCCGAAACTTAGCCAATATGCCAAACTTAGTAGCTATAGATCAAACCCTCTGACCTAAAGAATTCCAAAAATCACACGCATACAGGCACACACATCATCCTTACTTTTAATACATACTTTTTCAACTAGGTTGTTCATTCAATTCAATTTTCAAAAAAAAAAAAAAAAAAAAATTACAAACAAATATTTTTTGTAACTTTTTTCCCAATAGTCACCTTGTCAAAACATTTTTAAGATTCAAATTTTGATAATTATATAACTCATACTGTTATAGAAGCTTTGAGATATTCTGTTCGTTACAGTACGCATCTCTCTAATTTTCTATCAACTCCCTTAAAAAAGTGAACTTGAAATTCAAGTAAAGGTGACAAAAACTTCAATAAAATCAGTTTTAGACGGAAAAGGGAGGAACATTTTTTTAACTTAAAATATTAGTTGTTCAAGAATATTTTAATGACTCGTAGCACAGAGAAACACGGACAAAAAGCTAGTATTCAAAGTCCATTTGACCTTTATTGATTATTTACTTCATTAAAAAAAACCATTTTCTGTTAGTTCAGTTTAGTTATATTAACGTCCTCCTTAATAAACTCCGTCCCAAAATACCCCTAGTGTTAACGTTCCATTTAATACTAGGTAACTATCATATCAAAGAAAAGCAATATGGAAAAGACCTAAACAAATTACCTGAACCATAACATCAAAAAGAACATTGTATTTAGACAGCGCTAATGTTTCTACAACTAGAACACAAATGAAATTGAGTAAATTAGCAAAAAGGTTTAACTTAAAAATAAAATTCGAAATCGAACGAGGGGGAAATACAATGAACCCCGCAATCAAATCAGGGAAAAAAATCCCTGTTTTAAATATCTGCCTGAGAGTGACCGGTGAAATAGTCTTCAATCCGGATTCAATGGATTTTTTCCTCCTTTCGATTTCGAATTTTACTTTTAAGTTAAACCTTTTTGCTAATTTAGTTGATTTAACACTAAGGTTATTTTGGGAAGGATCTCGTAATTTTGAGCTACGACCAAATGACGAAGACATTACCTGGGCTGGCACCCTTCTTTCCGCCACACCAGCGGGAGGATGTTTAGCCCAGACCGATTTGAAGTACATCAGGTTCGCTTACATGACGGTTCTGTACAATCGATCGAGAACCTCAAACCCTCCGGTTCCAAAGCCGAAACCTTACAAAACAGGACACCGAGGTTTTCCATTTTCTTTAAGATATATATACCTGTTACTAAAGTTTTAGAAATTGTATGTTTAACCATGATTAGAATGAATATCTTGTATGTGTTAAATTAGTTTTGTTTTAAATAAAAATTGATTCTTTGAATTAATATTATAGATATTTTTAAATGCCACAAAAAGTCTTTTCTTCAATTTAATTTTTTTTAGAAAATATCGTATTTCATATTTATTTCATTTTATAGATATCCATGCTGAAAATTACATATTTCAAGGTTTAATTTGCCGTAAGAATTAACTTAATATTTTAGTTAAGCTTTTTTTCAATGCAATGACAACACAGTGATAAAAGTTAATTTTTCTCATGCCCGCATAGTGTGATCGTGCTAGTTAATTTTTATTTTTATTTTGTGAGAAACAAATCGTTGGAAAATATGGTTAGTATATTCTTTAAAAAGATTAAATTTGAAATCTGCTATGCATATTTCATTGTATCATGTCGGAACATCATTTCTTGAAGCACCTCGTGCAAGTTAAATTGTATTTTTATTCATTTCAATTGTTTCATTCAATGAGTCACTTTAGTATTGAAAACGATACAAAAAAACTTTGTCTCGCATGTATTATTTAAAAAAATATCGCATTTCCTGCTTATTTCATTTCATATAATCGCGTGCTCAAAATGACAATTTTCTAGGTTTTATTGGTTGTAGTTATTAACTTATTTTTTTATCAGATCTTTTGTAAATGCAATGGCAACGCATTATTAAAAACAAATTTTTTTGAGATGCCCGGGAAGATAATAAAATTTGTATTTATCGCCTACAGATTTTTGTTGACGTCAGAAAACCTCATTCCCAAAACAACATCATGTTCTGACATGATAAAAAAAATCATTAAAAATAAGAACTTTGCCTATAGGTTAAAAAATTGGTATCAGTAAAAAGATAATTTTTCATGCTTTAAGATAATCTAAAATTCCTTTTTGTGTTGTAATATTTCGATGAAAAATGGCAACATTCCACTTGATTTTTATGAATTAAACTTTTAACCAAAATTTCGAAAAAATGTACCAAACTGTCTGTTTTTACCTTCCAAAGTATATATATGTCAATTTTCATAGTTCTAGGTCAAATGGTGGGGCTTATAGATAGTCAACATTCTTTCATGCACGCCAAAGCAAAGGCGCATTCATTTGCATTATAAGTACAAACTAAGATAGACTAGCTAGCTAATACACCTAAAGTTATTAAGACTACATCTATTTCGAATGAAAAAAAACTGTCTCTGCATAAAGTTCTATAATACACAATCTTTTTATCGTTAGAAATGTTGTTCAATTAAAATGAATTGAAGTCTTTTAATATCGCCGATAACTAATAGTTTTCGAAAACAAAGGTAATCAGAAGTTTCATCGCAATCTAGCTACTTTGTATCCATAAATTTTAACTTTTCAAAATCGTCTGTATATAGATTTTTAAATTATTATTAATTAAATTTTGATAAATTTATAAAACTGGTTGAGAAAATACATGTAGTTGAAATTTATATCATTGAGAAGGTAAAAATCTGAATTTTAAATTGTTACAAAAGTATTTCTTAAGAAATAATTTACCTCTGAATTCTTATGGAAAAACGACACATTTTTAAAAATTTCTAACTAATTAGTTGATAATATTTAGTTGATTTTTTTCCCTTTGAACATTAGAAGTCAATCTCTTAAATGATAAGTGCATCAAATTTAGTTCAATTCGAGAAATTGTCCAGGAGGAAATGCAAAATGAGTGACAGCTAGACCAAAAGATTTGCAATGCTACAGCATCCCTGATATATTTTTTTTTGAAGTTGCCTGCTTTCCCCCCTCCCCGTTGAGACAACTATGATTAACGCAAAAAAAAAAAAAAAGAGAGATACAAAGAAAAAAAATCAGAAAAACACAGGAAATGAATCGAAAAGCAAGAGCATCGGGATCGGACTGACCTTCAATTACTTCAACAGCTACATGAGAACTTGGCTGGGATAGTCCCTGGTGATGTTCTTTAGATTTGTTTACATTCCATTTTTCCTAATCATGTACAAGATAACATTATTGATATATTTTCCTCATGACGTACAAGAGTACATTATTGATACATTTTCCTCCTCATTTGCAAGTGTACACTATTGATATATTTTCCTCATCATGTACAAGAGTGCATTATTGATACATTTTTCTGATCATGTACAAGAGTACGTTATAGATATATTTTCCTGATCATGTTCAAGAAAGAGTACATTATTGATATATGTTTCTCGTGATGTACAAGATTACATTATTGATATATTTTCCTGATCACGAATATTATTGATATAACTCATCTTCAAAAATTTGTTCGCCTCATTTAGACGTAAATAGTCGTAATATTGCCTACATTCTTTAATTGAAATTTTAAAAAAAATGATGAAAGAATTTTGCTTTGCTTCAATAATTCACTAAAGGAAGAACCATCTTATTTTGTTAACAAAATCTTTTTCAAAAAAATTGAGAATCAGTTCTCCTACCTGCTCTTCTCGTTAAATTTATTGATTCAACATGAAGAACTACACGTTGAATGTGAATATTTTTCTCAGATTTGAACGAAGAAGTAATTCGTTTTTAAAAGTCTTAGGAAAATTTCAGTTATTCCTTTAATCCCTAGTTGAAGATAATTGGTGCATAGTGTCACTTTCCATTATTTAAATTTTTAAATATCATCTGATTTATTTCCACTAATGTCTTATTGACTTTATATTTCATTATCACCACTAGTTAAGTAAATATTTCTTTCTACTATATTAAAAACCTACTTCTGATATCATTTCTAACAAAATATCGCATCAGATTCAACTATAGTAGTCCCTTCCCACATCGATCTTGAGGGAAATTAGATTGCGGACTCTTTGGTCAAGGCTGGTGGTGAGTCCTCTGTGCCGTCAGCAACTCTCACCTTTTCTGGAGATATACTCAAAAATTTAACACCAGAATAAGACCCCTTGGATTGTCCCCCCCCAGAGTACCAATTGTATCAGAGTTCTCGTCCTAAAGGCTCCCTGGCTTACGATCAGAGTCGGCCTTTTCTATGAAGGGCCCCAGATGCAGAAAACCAATTGGGGCCCTGCATTTTTGTCAAAGGTGAAAAATATACAAGTGTGGACTCAAATTACAATTGTATGTGGTGTATACGTGGTTCTATTATTTTAGGAAAATTTAAAAATTTTGCAATCGTTTTTTTTTTTAATTCTTAGCATTTAAGCATTATGCACACTTTGTTTGACCAAAGACAAATCTTTATTAGTTTTAATTTCCTGAAATATAAATTACAATATGTGTAGAGAATTATTTACATCCCTTTCGTTCAGATTCAAATTCCTTAGCAATTATTTGATTAAGCTTTCATCTACATCGTTAATAGAAAATGTAACAAAGTTTTGGGAACATTTTTCACATTCATGCGTTTCTCAAGTTTTTTGTATCAGTCTCCCGCTATTTAGACATATAATCATTCTTTTTTTAAAAAATTAGTTTCTCAGGGAAATGTTCGGAAAGTTCAAATTAATTGCTATCGCTTTTGCTTCCTCTAAAAATGTTAAATCTTGGATTCCAGTTTTAAAATCATTGACTAAATTAAATCCACATGAGACGCTTCATTCGGCTTAATCTGCTGCTGGGTTCAGCGGCGGGCTTGTCCGTGACATGCGCCATTTGACACAACAACAAATGCACTATTTGAGAACAATGGTTTTTTCCTTGAAATAGTTTATTGGTAGTGCTAATTTGGAACAATATTGTAACCCATACTATTAAACATAAAATAAACGTCACTTCTTACATTAAATCCAATAAACTTTTAACTTCTAATACTGTTATTTTATTGTTATTTGCTTCAATAAATTCTTCTAAGGCATTACAAGTTTATTCAAGCTGCATATACACTGCTTAAATCGCTTTTATTTTGGCTTCCCAATGAGTGTTAAGTAATAGTTCAAGAGTGATATTTTCATGCTTTAGTAGAATTTCCCATCTTTTTGTGGATGCAGAAAATAAGCAATATAAACATTGAAATATCGAAAAAAAATTACTGCTGGAAGCGGCATCATAAATTAAACACTTAAAAGAATGCCATAGGTTAGGCATATAAATTGCATGAGGGTTTAGAGCAATTATTCTAGATTCTACTCCTTTATATTTTCCTTTCATGTTGCTATCGTTGTCGTATGCTTATCCTTTACCATTCATAATATCTAAATTTTACTCTCTTAATATATCAATAGGGCTTTTGCTAGTCCTTATGCAGTCACACCATTCTTCAATAAACTCTATTAAGTACTCAGCTATACTTAATCTTTTCTCTTCGAAATTTGCATGCCTAATAAAGACGAAAGTTTTTTTATATGAGAAATATCAGAAATAGAATCCATTTGGATACTGTAATAAGTGGCTGCTTTTATTTTGTCTTTAATTTCATTAAGAACTTCATTACTTAACGCAGGAATAATTTGTTTTTTTGGCGCATGCGCCAAATCATATACAATCCTATTTTTGGAATTCTTTATTCTATTTATATGATCTATAAGAGCAGAGTCGTATTTAATAATTCGATACATTTTTTAAAAAATTCTGTTATAAGGTTTTTTTTTATTTTTCAAAGTTTCCTCGAAATGGAATATTATTATATTCTAAAAATAGTATCAGATATACAATTATTTGAAATAGTAATTTAAGCCATATTTATATTAAAAGTCTTTATTATATTAACTTGATTTATTTTATCAATTGTCTAACATAAATCTACGTGTTTCATTAACTCTTTCCAGCAATGAATGATTTAAATGACAGATAGAATGCCTATCATTTTACATTATAGTCTCTAACTTTCTCCAGTTATTTTAAACACCTGCAAATCGTGTAGATTTTTTATTTCCACTGGCAAATAATATACAACTAAAACAAAATACGGACTCTAGAAATTTTGAATAAATCAGTTAACTGTGAAGTTTCTTTTCATTAATGGTTCTTTTTTTAAAAAATAAATTATTAAGTGGTTGAAAAAGATTCACATTCAGCATCCTAAGTAAAAACTCCTTTGTGCTGACAGGTCTGATTTTAACATAAAACAATTTAAACTTATGCTTGGTCATAAACTGAATCATCTACATGTACTATTCCTATTCATTATTAAGTCTAATTCAATCGTCTATATAAATAAAAATGAAACGCCAAATGTGTTGCTAAGCGGACAATTCAAGAACGGTTCGACCAATTCGGCTATTTTTTAAAAAAATATTTTCGTTAAGATACATAGAATGTTTTTAAAAAGAGCAAAAATGGAAAAATTGCGAGGAAAATAGTGAAAACGCCACTTTTCTTACTTTCACGTTAAAAATCTTCATTTTCCCACCTCCAAATGAGTAAGACTTCAGTTTGTTTTTTCCCCACTCTAATGAAGTTAGGCTTAACATGTATGCGATAGATTATTTTAAGCAATTTTGTTTATTTTCTTAATGTTTGATGCCTTTAAAATTAAACCATTGTTATTTAATTGATTTTTACGGATTTATTTTGAAGTACTTTTGAATTTAAAATAAAATAGAATAAAAGAAATTAAGAATTTCTAATTTGTATAGCATTACCCCAACTGACGTAGAAAGTTCACGCATTTGTGTTGCCCCAATTGATGCTAAAAATTCTGGCACTTGCAATGTGTTGTAATTGTTGACAAATGTGTGTGTTTTTAATTAAAAGTTTTAAAAAATATGTGTAAAATACTATTGTAGCTTTCACAATTTCGATCTATATATAAAATGGAATTGACTTGATTTTAAAGGAATACGGACTTGATTTGTAGTTTTGCTTTATTTCTGGTACGCACTGTAAATAAATTGTTTTTAGGTTAGTTGTGTGCTTTTCCAAGCGTACGAAGTCGAGGATAAAAGCTAGCATTTGTATAAAAATGTGGTTCAAAGATTTTCATTGTTCTACACTCTCATTGGAAGATTGTGTAGTTCGTGTTGAAATTTCTTTGCCAAACCGAATCTTGAAATTCAGAGGGATACCTCCTTTAGTTGACGTGATTAGATTTAACAATATTAACAGTATTTAAGTATGAATAATCAAAGTAACATATGCAATTTAATTTAGTAGGTGAGCTAAATGACCACACTTTACACTTATAATATGTTGCGCACTAACATTAAACTGTAATGTATCTGTAAATTTCGTATATTTCAAAAACCTTTCGATTTTTCCCATTAAATTTCGTGTTGGCTCCATCTATTTAGTTCCTTCCTTCCCTTTAGTTAGCTCGTTCCAATTATTGTAGTTCTTGATCAGGTTAGGGGCCCTCAGTCGTGGGACCACGATGCATAGCATCCGCCGCAACCCCAGATGGTCGAGCATGCTCACGGTTTTAATAGACAAGAACAAACTATTCCTGCCCGCTTTTGAAGTAGTCTCCTTAAATCAGTGAAATTTTCAGAAGGATTCAAGAGCTTTGAAATTTGTACCAACTGTTCTACTGAGCCTGGTCTACCTGCCTGGGATTCTCCAAACACAATTTAACTTTTAGTGAATGCTATATAAGTCAGATAACATCGCTCGAACTGAAGTGCACTTTTGGCTTGATCGTTATGTTACTCGGCTTCTAACCATAAGATTACGAGTCCGGGCTTAGCGCTATCCACTAACCACCGACAAACCACCGATCCTGCGACAGATGCGAATTGCCCTAGGCCCGAACTCACAATCTGAGGGGCTGTAAACGAGTTATATAACCATTGAAGAAAAGTGACACTTCAGCCCGGGAGTTTTTATCTGGCTTATAAAGATTTCACCACAATCCTTTAACAGTGTTGGATTTTTTGAGGGTATATGGCGTCATAGACCTGCTCTAGCACTGCTGTCCAATAGGGGCTAGCATCAACAACAACAAAATATTCACTTTTTCCTTCTCTGGCATGTTTTTTAATTATTCTATAGTTACAAAATATCTTTAATCATAAAATGATTTCCAGAAATATTGATATTCACCATCACAAAAATGCTACTTTTTGATGGTATCGTACATCTCTATAGCTAATATTTTTATAGCATCATAGACATTTTTTAAAGCTTTTTAGCAACATCATAAAATTATTTCCATCATTGTAGTTTATAAAACTATTAATTTTCTAATAACGATTATGACGAAATATTTTGTGAAACTCAAAATTTCATTGAATCTCATATTCAATATACACAGCACCGGTGAGAGAAATATGCTGATGGGAAGAGAAGCACAAAGATAATTGATCGTTTAGCATTAAATTATTGGTTTTTGCTTTCGTCATAAGCTCAAACAAGCAGAAAAGATAATAATATATAAAGAAAGCAAATAATTATTATAACAATGTGATTTATAGCAAATAGCAAAAATTATTTGGCTATAAACTGAACACTGATTTGGTATTGGTATTAAGGGATTCCTAAACATTTTGGAAAACACCTGCCTCATCTTTAACCTCCTAAAGCTGTAAAGACGAGAAAGATAAAATCTTCAGTTGAATCGATGAAGGTTTCATTTGCTCTCAAATGATCTCAGAAGAAGCTTAGTCATGATAGGTTTGGCTGCCTAGCTGATCAAAGAATCATACCATTTAGTTGGATCTATTTCTGTTTTAAGATGTTGTCCAGGTTTTGCTGAAATCGTTTATTTAAAAGAGTGTGGAGAGTATTGTAAAAAGTCCTTTTTGTACGGGATTTCTTTAATGTGAACGAGAGAGACAGTGATCAAATCCAATTTTAGACCCAAATTTTTATTTACATGTAAATACGGTACACAGCACAAATACAAAACAAAAATGTGAAAGAAACACAAAACTATCCCATCATCGTTCGCCTCGTCAATCCTAGTCTGTCTTCTCTTCACCTTCCCTCAACTCTTCTCGCTCCACCTTCGAGAAGAAGGGTTACTATCAGAGGTGAGCAGGTTTGCCAAAGTTAGCGGGCCTTATAGGTATCATGTTAGAATTACATTAAACAATTCATTAACAGATAAACATTTTCTTATCAAAGTTCCGCCATGATCTGTTTTACAAAATCGCGTGATTTCTACGTCTCAGTGCAGTAGCATGTAACAGATTCCGAAAATACTTGTTTGAAATGTACAACGAAAATGGTTTGGCAATGTGTGATCTATTTCCTGTATAAGGCAGTATTCACACTAGGCAGACTATTGAAGCCCAATTGAAGACCACGCCTACTTAGGCAATTACGAATTATATTTGTCTCTCTACCAATACAACGTTTATCGAATTATTGTTGAATAACTCCATATGCGCCAAAGTTTGTTTTCAAGTTCTTTGCTTGGAATCAATCACAGAATCATCACTTTTCAATTCTTTGATCATTTTCTAGATAATTATTTTGCTATTGGAGTGATTATAGAAATATCGTTAAAAAACGGTTGTGAAATCAAATATAACTGAAACAAACGAACAACGAAAAACACCGCTATGAGTAATTTTAAAGTGATTTCTTGTGTGTTATTTCCAATCGTTTGTTGTCTTATATTGAAATAAAAATATTCAGGAAAGAAAAGAAAAATCTTTTCATATACTTTTATTAAATTTATTATACTTTATGTTTATTGAGGCAGAATTCTGTGATAAATTTTTCTTTTCATTTTTTAAATATACAGCGTCATTTAGGAAAATTAGTAAAGAATTTTGCTTAGTATAGGCAGAAAAAAAAATTCAAAAATTGCTTGATTGTACGTGAGATGAAAAATAGGTTCATAATTTATGTGAATGTATAATCCTGCTCTGGAATAGTCGTTAAACAACGTATTTTTTTCTAATTAATTTATTAATCAAAGTATCAGTTACAGCGACTTTCGTATTTACCCTGATATGTTCACAATTACCCCAAACTAAGTGATAATTGGGAGACTTATTTAGACTTTTGATCATAATAAGGATCCAGTTTGAAGATAATATATTTAAAATGATTAGAAAAAATATTACATAATTCTTTAGAATTTATTTTACCTACTTTTCCAGTGACCCTAAAGTACTTCTTTTTTTATGATTTTTTGAATAAAAATATTACATTTAATGGAATTTTGGGTTTGAATTATTATTATTATTAAATACTTTCAATTTGAAGCAATTTATTATCATTATAACTCCGATTTAGGCAACTAAGCCTTTATAAAAACCAAAAAGTAACTGAATTTTCTGAGACAAGAGTTGAAAAATATTAGATTTAAAAACTCACTTTAAAATGAGAGAGACAGAGTATTTCATTTTATAGTTAAAAAGTGCAGGTATCATCTTAATAGCGAGTATAATCTTTTATTTAACTCTTTTTTTCTCTGACATTTGCCGTATTTTTAAAATTGTATTTAAGTGATAACTCTGGAAGAATAATTTCCATACGTCCTTCGAATTATCATTACCAACAAAACAGCCTTTAATTTAGTCAAACTGGTGATTTTCATATTTGTTACGTCAACCTCGCCAATTCTTCAACTATGTGAATAACCAATTTTCATATGGTACCTTAAAAGTAAGGAATCAAATAAAAACATTTGTAGAATGAGCTAAATATGATTCAAAATTAGGGACGTTCTCCAGTTCCCCAACCTGCGTTTTTTATTGAAAAAAAAATCAAAATACATCATCGTCGGATTTCTCTCTCAACTTAATAATGTTTTCCTTTTATGACGTCAATTTTCAATTTTTTTCCATTCTTGACGTCAGCAGCATCACAGCGTTGTTAATAACAACTTTCATTCGATAAATAATAAGCGTGCAGGTCACATGGTAGGCTATAAAAACGCTAGTTGTTAATTTGGCGTAAAACAATGAACATTATTAAGAAGAAGCACACTATCACGTTCCTAGATTTAATATCGATTCGTATAATGAACTATCTCAAATTCATGAAAAAGTTAGGTTTTTATTACTATAAAAGTCTATCCCTAATCACCCTTCGAGAAAAATTGGAAGGGGTAATTGAGAATACTATCTTGTTTTCCTGAGAAAATCTAAAAATGAAAATTGAACCCTACTGGTAACAATTATATACTACAGATTTAAAAAAAAGATAACTTTGCAAATAACCAATTTAAGGGATGAAAGATGACGCTCATGAAATATTTTGTTCTCTCATATGCATAGTATAGAGAAAATATAGTAATCATCCAAAAATTCTATTTTCTGGATTTTGACGAATCTCCACGTTTTAAACATGAGTTTAAAAAACGCATTTTTAGAAAATTACGCCTATCTGTCTGTGACAAAGATAATTAAAAAAAAGACTCAAGTTAGACGTTTGAAATTCGGCATACGATCTTTCCCCCAGATTTTCAGATTTCTATCAAATTTTAAATAAAATTTGTTCAGAGGAAGTTCGTCTGTCCGGCTGTTCGAATACAAGTTAATAAGATAACTAAAAAACCAATTTTTGTAATAAGTAAGATTCTGAAATACATATTTAACATCTATAGTGTAGACATCTGTCAAATTCTGAGCCAATTACAACTAGATTTAGACTGTCCATCGGTTTGTACTTTCAGAAATAAGTAAATGTGATAATTCCTAAACGCAATGACTTAAATATATCAAGTTTGGTATACGAATTTGTGATTACAAGAGCAGTTTCGTGTCAAATTTGTATTCTTATTGGTTGAGAAAAACATTCTTAAAATGCAAA
>JAOUZG010011437.1:26698-51104 GCA_026289955.1 Argiope argentata | reverse complement strand
CTTTCTAATAGACTTATATTACACTGAAGTGACAAAAGTCATGGGATAACTGTTAATATCGTGTCGGTCCTCCTTTTGCCCGGCGAATTGCAACGACTCGACGTGTCATGGAGTCCACAAGTCGTTGGAAGTTCTCTGCAGGAATATTGAGCCATGCTGTCTGTATAGGCGTCCATAATTGTGAAATTGTGGATGGCGCAGGAGTTTGGGCACGAACGGACCTTTCGATGATGTCCCATTAATGCTCGATGGGATTCATTTCGGGTGATCTAGGTGGCCAGATCATGCGCTGGAATTGTCCGGAATGTTCTTCAAACCAATCGCGATAAGTTCTGGCCCGGTGACATGGCGCATTGTTATCCATAAAAATCCCATTGTTGTGTGGGTACGTAAGTCCATGAATGGCTGCAAGTGATCTGCAAGTAGCTGAACATAACCATTTCCATTCAATGATCGGTTCAGTTGCACCCGAAGACCGAGTCCATGCCATGTAAAAACAGCCCACACCATTATGCAGCCACCACCATATTGAACAGTGCCTTACTGACAGTTTGGGTTCATGGCTTCGTGGGGTCTGCGCCACACTCGAACTCTACCATCAGCTCGTAACAACTGAAATCGTGACTCATCTGACCACGCCACGGTTTTCCACTCGTCTAGGGACCAGTCGGTATGCTCACGAACCCAGGAGAGTCGCTGCAGGCGATGTCGTGCTGTCAGTAAAGGCACTCGAGTCGGTCTTCTGCTGTCCTAGCCCAAGGAAGACAAATTTCGACGCACAGTCCTATCGGACACGTCCCTCGTACATCCCACATTGATTTCTGTAGTTATTTGACGAAGTGTTGCGTGTCTATTAACATTGACCACTCTACACAGACGTCGGCGGTCTCGGTCGTTAAGTGCAGCTTGTCGCCCACTGCGCTGTCCATGATGGGATGGGATGCCTGAAATTTCATACTCTCGGCACACTCTTGATACTGTGGATCTCAGAATGTTGAATTCACTAACGATATCCGCAATTGAATGACCCATGCGTCTAGCTCCAACTAACATTCCACGCTCAAAGTCTGTTAATTCTCGCCGTGCCGCCATAAATAACGAAAAACCTGTTCACATGAATAACTTGAACACAAATGAAAGCTCTGGAAAACGAACTGCGCATTTATACTTTTTCGCTGCGATACTACTGCCATCTGTATATTTGCATATTGCTATCCCATGACTTTTGCCACTTCAGTGTGTATATACCCCACTTATCATTTCTTGCTTCATTTGATCTCATACTGCAATAGTTAATTAAAGTATTTTAAACCATATTGTAAGATATTTCATGTATGTTGAGCAACCAATTTCTGCAATTAAAATTGATAAAAGTAAATAGGACTTTTTTTTTAATTTTATGGAATTTAAATAAACAAAATTTTGTCTTTAAAACCAGAGGATCGGGTTTTTTTTCTCCACCTAATTTGAATTTGCATGCATGTACTCTTATCATTATTTTATGACTGCTCTCTTCTTCTTCTTCTTCTTTTTGTTACAAATTAACATTACAAATATGAAGCAAAAGAATGACAGTTTAAAATTTGAGCAATGTGTTTTTTATGCAGATCATCATCTTGTTCGCTGCTCTTGTAGCTGTCAACCCCTCCTTCCTCGCTGCTCCTCTCGTCAGCACCGGAAAAAGTGCTGATACCAGACAGCAAGATGTAAGTATCAGGCAATTTATATCCACGTCCCTTCAGTAATGTTCCGTATTCATCGTTTGTTATTAAAATCAATATATAGCCTAGATAGTAAATGGAGGAAATAAATAGTTAATAATCATATGACTATTTCATTAACTTTAATAGACATTCATAGTTTTTTTTTTCTCTCTGCGGTCCGATATCGTTAAAATATTAAAAATTTTATAAGACATAGAGACAAAAAAATATTTACATGAAATATCAATTACGAAGGAATAAAAAGTTTCAACTTCAAAATTATTAGGAGACAAATTTTTATTTGAATTATTTAAAAGTAAAATTGTTTTTCTTTATAATTTTTACTTAAACTTTATTAAATAATTTTTAAAAAATTGGTGTTGAGATTGTTTTTATATGATTCTATCTATGAATAGAATCTTAACCCACATTTTAAAATTTTTTTTCTCTCCAAAGATTACAAAAAAATTGTAAAGAATTTATTTTGAATTTGGGATCAAGCCATTAAGAACAATATTAGAAACAATTGGCTGCCTATTTCGATAATTTTTAGGTTGAATGTGATTCTATTATTCATACTTCTCTAGACTGAAAACACTTCAATATAAATTTTCTCAAATACTAGGAAAAAAAATGCTAAACTTTCAATTAATCCTAAACTTGAAATGAAAACTACCTAAAATTCATGCTAAACTTATGAATTAATCTTCAGTACAGAAGGGAAGCTACCCAAAATTCAGCTCTGCTTCAAAAATGCTTAATTTTATAAGAATTAATACTTTTCATCCATGTAAAATTGTATCTATTTTTAAATCAAACAATCAAGTATCAAACATTAGATAAAATGCGATCATTAATAATAATACGCGATAATTTTTGCATTGATTTTTGTCTAAATCAACTTTCAAGCGTTCTACATGTATTTGTGACCACGGTTTAAAGTTTATATTCTGATGACTCTTTTTGTCAGATCTAGGTCAATTATACTTATAAATGTATCATAAGACATGGAACAAATAGGGTAATTTCATATCTTCATCAAAATCCTCATATTAACCACTTGACATACGAATTTATTTAACTTTCTAATTTTATAACTTATCCTATTTTGGTAATTTATTGTTAATTTGATTTTTTTTAATAATATATGGAGCATTTGGGATACCAAATCGTTTCTATTGATTTTTTTGTGTTTAAATACTTAATTCTGTGGCTTAATAGCAGACTTGAAAATAAAAATTCCGTAATTCTATGCGCATGTCAGACACGTCATTGTATGCGAAGTGGTTAAATTATTGTCTTGAAATGTTATGTCTCCAGACTAAAATCTTAGAAAATTGCGGAATTTCGAATATATATTATACTCAATTAGGTAACATTTTTTTCTTCGTTTTTTTTTGGAAACTTGCCTTTTGAAACATTTGTATGTTTCACATTGTTAAATAAAAACATATTTGAAATAGTCGTGATAAAGTGACAAATGGAATCATAATCAAACATCAAGAAACAAATAATAATTTCTTTTTTAAATCCACAATCATTCAATGAAATTGTCATTTTGAAAGGTATGAACCTATATGGAGAATACTAAACTTTTGTTCTACAATATATGACTAATTGCAGAAATGTATTCATCCATTTTCAGCTTTAAAACGTCATTTTATAAAGGACTGATTATTTTCCAGGCGTTTGGTAATTACGGATATGAATATGACGCCAGGGATGGAGCTACCGGTTCCGTAAATGCCTAGGCAGAAAGGGCTGCTGCCTTCTCCGCCCCTGCCATTGCTGCTCCTTTTTCTTATGCTGCTCCACTTGCAAACGGAGATATCATCGGAAGTACCGGTGTTCTCGGTCTTGGATATGGTGCTGGACTCGGGCACTGACTTTTTTTATGGGTATAATGTTTTTGGCAAGGGATACTGGTGAGATGGACCGAACACAAACTCAGGTCTTGGAGAAATATAAAAGTCTATTTATTTCCAGCTATAATACACATATATTTCACACAGGTATGCCTTCTTGATTAAATAGGTTACAAACACACAGTTAATTCAGTTCAGAGTTCCGCTAGGGAAAGATGCTCAGATAAGTAAAGGAGTCTCTCTCGGAGGTGAAGAGATACGATGGATTTCTTGAAACTCCCGCAAGATTCAGCCCAAGGTTCGGGATTCTCTGCTCGTCGATTAACCTGCTGGATTTCTGGAAAGTAAGTTGATGAACTGGCTGGAAGAGCAACTCAGAAGACAGCTGTTCAACTAATTGGAGGTCTCCCCAGAGCTCGGATGAGCTTTCACTCTTCAGTCAGGGCGCAAAAGTCTGAAAGTTCCGATGAATTTCACGTGGGCTCAGCTACAGGCCACAGTTGCCTAAGTACACTCCAAATTCTATCCTGAGAATTTTACAGAGAATTCCAAGCTGAATTCTAGCTCCAATCACTAGCTGTCGCTTCTTCAATCGGCTCTCTCTGTTGGCTTCCTCTTCTCGCTCCTCCAATCGGTTCCCTTTTTATCTCGGTCTCAAAGGCCGGCCCTCGGTGGCAAATGACCAATCAGGATAATTCCCAACTTTCATTGGATCATCTGACCCAAGTTACCTTTCCAGTCACAAGAGAGGGGAAAACAGCCACTAGCAAAGAGACGTCTTGGCTCCATCTTGTCTGCTGCTTTTTCTCAATAAGAAATAGAAATGCCATCTGCCACTGATCCCCATTGTGCTGGCTTGAAGGGCGGACGTCTTTTATCTATTGACAGGGACACATCTGCTTCTTTCCCACGTTGTTTGTTCTAACACATGTCCATTTCAGTGAAGACCTCACAATTCGACCAGACACATTAGTTTAACCGCGGTAAAATTTGAATACCAGGTGTTTGCATTCTGCATTTACAAATGCATTTACAAATTCCTCCGTTAACTGTGGCTGCTCACCAGTGGGAACGCAGTTTGCTATATTTCTACTTGTCACTTATCTGAAGACGTCACATGGGGAAGGAATCTTGGGTGCTGGACTCGGCGAGGCTTTGATCTAAGATCCTTCTGTTTAGTTTAAAAAGGCTGCAATGATTGAATTTCTGATTTGGTGTGTTATTTATTTTAGTTAATGTAACTACAAGATAAATTAAATTAGATTTTTTAAGTTCTTGTATGTTAATTTTTTTTCTTGCATTGAAATTTTATCTGCACATCATTCAAAATTATTTCTCCGTACCATTAATAATTTTTTCAAAATTAATTTTGAAAAATATGGATATTGTAAATCATCGGGATTCATTCTCAGTAACCCATCTAAAGGATATCCAAATAATATGCAACTTCTCAGCGTCGTCTGCACTACTGTGATAAATTATGATTGATTGCAGATAATTTCTGATGAATCTGTCAACTTTGTCGAACAATTTATTCATATCAAAATTATTACATTTTTTAAATTATAATGCCCAAATTTGTTGATAGGCAATAGTAAAGAAATAAATGACCATGCGGGCTATAAAATATTTCTTAATGAAATTATCATAGAAATTTTAAATTCAAATAGATTTCCTAATTCACTGTTAAGAACAGTTTATAAGAAATTCGTCATGTTTTGAGACCAGCTTGTTTATCCGTTTAATTAATTTTATGGCTGTAGAACGAATTATATGGAATTATTGTTTTCTTTTATTTTGTTATTTGATATGACTAAAAAACCTGAATTTAATTGTATCAGTCTATAACAAATTATTATGAAAAATGCTTGTTCCTCTAAATATGCGTGGAGTTCACAGACTAAGAAATGCTACACAAAGAAATGCTTTTTATACTAATTTCAGTTTAATCATTCCCACAACTTTAAGCCATTCCACTTTTAAAATTTTATAGGAACTGACAAGATCAGAGTTTGTGTAATTGGAATGGCATCACGTTATTAAAAGCTGATTTTTTAGATGCTCGTGCAGATAATAAAATTTTCATTTTTTGACTACGGTTTTTTGTTGACGCCACAAAACTAATTCCTAAAACAATGATATGTTCTAACATGATTTAAAAAAACGTATGCGAAAAATTGAATTTTTATTATCTGCACGAGCATTTCAAAAACAGCTTTTAATAACGCGTTGCCATTGCATTTACAAAAGCTCTGATTTTAAAAAAATAAGTTAATGACTACCGCAAATACAACCTAGAAAAATGTCATTTTGAGCACGTGATTATGCGAAATGAAATAAATAGGAAATGTGATGTTTTTTCCAACAATAAATGAGAAACAAAGTTTTTTGGATCGTTTGCAATACTAAAGTGGCTCATTCAATGGAACAATTGAAAAGAATAAAAATATAATTTAACTTGCACGAGCATGTGGTGCTTGGCCGTTCGAAAAATTATGTTCTGACATGATACATTGAAATATGCAAATCAAATTTTATTTTAATCTTCATCTTTGTTCTGACTATAAATATGCTTAAAAAATTCAGAAATCTTAAGTTTTATAGTCTTTTTGGTTCTAAAGAATTTCATTCGGCAAAATATTCTTGACAATTCTTCTTTAACAAATAAATAAACATTTCGATCTTCTGCTAACCAGTCTCATCGATTTGTGAAGTTCTATATAGAATAGTTAACATTTTCATAATTTTAGGAAAATCAGTCTCCGAAAACACTGGGAGCTGATTAGAGTATCATCTTTGAGACAATCGATGAAATGGTTTAAAATCAACCATTTTCAATTAATAGTGATATTTAAATTATTATAAACTAGCTCTTACACGTGACTTCGTAAGCATGGAAATATTGATGTATATATGTGAGAACTGACAGTCTAATCACAATGTAAAATGTTATTAAAACTGTACGCATGCATAAATTTTCAACGTCAATTTGGGCAACGCAAAGTGTGAATTTTAAGCACCAGTTGGGGTAACTCAATGAGGATTAAAAAATTTTAATTTCAATTAATTGGTTTTATTTTTATTCAAAAGATCTATTAATTAACAATGTTTAATTTTAAATTTATCATACACTACGAAATAACCGGTCGAAAACATGTTACGTCTAACCTCATTAGTGTGGGGAAAAAACTATGTACTTAAAACAATAAAGGTACTTTTCCGTTTGCCGGGTGCAAACGAACAATCACCAAAGAAATTTGAGAAAATTTGGTGGAAAACTTCATTATTTACTAATTGAAATATATCATTATAAGAATATATGAAAAATATATGCCTAACCCCATTCGAGTGCGAAAAAAAAACAAATCGGAGTCTTTCTCATTTAACGGTGGAGAAGATTTTTGGCGGGAAAGTTAGTTTTTAATTAATAAAAAATTAACCACTGAATTAACCGCAATAAATATTAGCTTATGTTCTTCTGTAGACTATACTCTATCTATGTGCCAAATTTCATCCAATTTCCTTCAGCCGTTCTGGCGTGATTGAACCCCATCATCCATCCATCCATCCAAACTTTCACATTTATAATAGTATATAGATTAGTCAATTTCAATGATTGATTTTGTTTATTTGAGTTCAAAACTTTTTGCTAAAAATAAATTTCTTCTAAAAATAGGTTTTTCAGAATAATATTTTTGTGCTTCAAATTTTGATAAACATATAATTAACTTATTATGTAAGCCTTTAAGTATTCTATACTACGGATCTCTGTCTAATATTCTATCAGCCCTTGTAAAATTAAATTCTAATTTAAAGTGGAAACAATGAAATTTCAATTAATATTAAATCTTTTTTTTTCAGAAACCAAGCATGTCTTTAAAAAAATATGAGAACTGAAAGCAGAACGTCGATACATAACACACAAACATACAGCTTCATTATAAGTATAGATAGATATACAAATATTACTCGTTTAAAATTTTAAAATGCATTTTATCTTTATTTTAATCAATGCATCATTTGCATTCGATGCAGATAATAACCTCAATTCATATAAAATATCAATCGAAAAAAAATCCTATGCACAATTCTTAACTGTAGGTAGACAAAAAAAAAAGTAGTAAAAGGAAACTCGATTTCATAAATGCAGATTAAGTGATTAATCAATCCCCTGAAGAAAGGCGTTGATGTATTACTACAATGAAGCATAAATGCGAAGATAATTATCATCAAAGCGATAACATCTCTTGTTACTTCACAGTAAATTCACATCGGTCTTCCCAAGGTCGTATGTAAATGGTTTGCGTAAATGCCTCTTACGCGAATGTGATTATTTTATGTGAGTTGTTCGTGTATGTAATACAGGAAACCAGTTTCTTTTACAGTTCGACATAAGAAGGTCGTTCACATTGTTTTGAAAAGCGAAAGTAATGTTTTGAATGAAATGAAAAGTGAACCGATTGCTTTTTGTTTTTCGTTTTTTTAGTAGAATAGGCTAATTCTGAATTGTTAATCTTTTTGGCTAAAGTAACGTTTTAACGTAATGACTGCGTTAATTTTTATATATATTTGGTTGTAGAAATTAGACCGTATGTTTATGGATAAATGAAAAGTGATAAAAAATGTAGTATCAACAGCAACTTTCATAGAATAGTCAAGCTTTTATTTTCTATTTAATTCAATAATATTATATAATAAAGTTTCTTAAAATGTTTTCTTTTAAGTACGTGACTTCTTTCGACAAAAGTTTGTTTTAAGATGTTTTCTTTAAGTCTATATTTTGTATTTAAATCTTTTTTTCTTGCATTTTTACATTAAATTGATTGAAAAACCATCAATGAAACACAAAAATATATAATAAAATCTTTTTTTTTTTTTTTGAAAATTGAAAGTCTTTTTTTTTCAAAGAAATATGATGTAAAAACCACCTAATTTTGAAATATATGAAATAATTTATTGAAAATCTTCCTAATAAGAAATATATTATCTGGTTCATAAACTACGAAATATATATTGTGCTGTTGCGTTTATAAAAACTATTATTATTTATGTTTAGAGTATTTCTCAAATGAAATGAACTTAGAAATAAAATTCAAATGTCTTTTATAGAAAAGACAATATGAGTATAGAATTAAAAAAGATTAAAATGAAATCTGCTATGCATATTTCAATGTATCGTGTCAGAACATAATTTCTTGAACGGCCAAGCACCACGTGCTCGTGCAAGTTAAAATATATTTTTATTCATTTTAATTGTTTCATCGAATGAGTCACTTAAGTATTTATTGCAAACGATCCAAAAAACTTTGTCTTGCATGTATTGTTTAAAAAATTATTACATTTCCTATTTATTTCATATCATATAATTGCGTGCTCAAAATGACATTTTTCTAAGTTTTATTTACTGCAGTCATTAACTGACTTTTTTTTAAATCAGAGCTTTTGTAAATGTGATGGCAACGCGTTATTAAAGGCTTATTTTTTTGAGATGTTCATGCAGATAATAAAAGTTTTATTTTTCACGTACGGATTTTTGTTGAGGCTAAAACCTCATCCTCAAAACAACATCATATTCTGACAGGATAAAAAATTGTACGTTCACCTAATAATTAACTTTTTAAGCTCTAAATTGGGACGGCCTAGAGATCTGTCTGGCACAGTATCTGGGAATCTGCATTGCTCTATAGAGTATGCTCTATAGAGTATGAATAAAATAGTGAACTGAATAATTATTTGAATATTGTAAAAGAAAAAGAAGTGAAAAGAAAGGATGGCTTTGTTTTGCATTACTAGCTTTACTTCCCTTATATTTATTAACTAATTTTCCTATTTTTTTCTTTCTTTTTAATACTTCAAAGGAATTCTTCGGTAGCGAATTAAGAAACTTCGCATCCCCAGGCAGTACACATTTTGAAGCCCCCCTTAAAATAAGATGATCAGTTTATTTTCATACTTCAGCACATTTTAAAAACATTAATTGTTTATTTTGTGCTAGTATATTTTATGATATTAATTTTGTGAAAATATATTTAAATTTTATTTATCAATTATTAATCTAGAAACCGACGTCAATAAAATTGTGTTCAAATTGTTTGAACACAATTTTATTGAAGATTTCCGCTTTTTTTTTTAAAAAAAAAAATTCTTTATCTTTTGTACATTTATAATAGAATATTTTTTTTTATTTTTAGATTTTGTTCAGCTTTTTTTAATATATTTGAAAATTTAATATATTCAGTATTATATTTGGAATGCATATTTTCCAGCGCCATCTGAAATGGTAGAGAAAATTGAAAATAACCGTGCTGATACTAAGTCCTAATTTCGATTTTGGTATTTAGCAATCCGGACAGGATTTTTTTATGTATGCGAATAAAGCTTAACATGAATACAAATTAGTTATCATTTCGCATTTTATTTGCAATTTTTATACTAGATTGTAACGAAGATCAAAGAGAAATTTACAATTTGTATTTTTCTATGTTGTTGTTGCTGTTATACACTTTTCACAGACAAGCCCGCTGACGATTTCAACGATTTAAGCCGAGTTTTTTGCAGTAGCTTCTGAGAGTAAATGTCCCTGAGCACCAATGGGCAAAAATCTGACTTCTAGTTCTTTTGAAAATGACACTTATACAATCGCTTGCACAATCCCTTTTTACAAAAGGGCTCTTTCACACACCTCATTCATAGAACATAGGGGAAGAACAGCCATGCCCAAAGTGGAACTCTACCAGAAACGCTCAGATCACAAGGAAAACCCTCTACCCATAAGTCAGGACATCGACAAAAAATTAGCGATTTAAGTTGAGTTTGTGCAGTAGCTTCTGAGGGTAAAGGCCCCTGAGGACAGAAGTCTAACGACCTGTGGATCTTCAGACGAGCCACGTGTTCCCCCGTTTTACCCCTCTTGCGGTTTCTTGGGGTCCTTTGATGCCTGGACACTTTGCCGACAATTTGCTGGAAAACTTCGTACACTTCCACAGACATCAAAGCACCCCCAAGAAACCGCAAGAGGGGTAAAACGGGGGAACACGTGGCTCGTCTGAAGATTCGACGGGTCGTGTGAACGCCGCTTAACTGCTATCTTATAGGAAGATGACACTTACATACTCACTTGCGCAATTCCTTTTCAAGAAGAGACTTTTTCCCACCCCTCACAAATAGAACATAGGGCTACCTCTAGGCCAGGATGTCGTCTCAAGTTAAGTTCATTTATCATATTTTCCCTTCTCAGCAAAGAAACAAAAGATAGCTATAGAGAGAGAGAATTTAACGATAGAGGACGGGAGAAAACGGAGCGAAAAATATTTTATATGCATCTCTAACTTAAGATTAATTCCATAATAAGAACAAATACTTTAATTAGTAAATGTATAATTTTTTACCTTCTATTTCATTATTGTAATAATCCTGTTTCAATGACAAATATTTTAATTTTTACCATCTCTATCAATTGTATCTCTAATATCAAGAAATAATTAATTCAATTTTATACTTACTTCTACGCCTGGCATTGCTCAATATTGAAATACATTCATGTTTAATATTTTTACTACAAAAACTGTTTCATAAATAAAATACTATAAATTATAAACTATTTTTTTTGTATAAAATGTGTTTTAATTAAAAGGAAAATATCATTTGAACCAGACTTCCTTTAAAACCTTTAACCCTTTAAGGATGTATTCTTGATGCATGCAAGGGACGAGCTACCGCGAGAGAAATCATCCTATAGTTCGAGGGCTTTTGGTTGCCTAACTTTGAAAAAAAAATCACAAAAAATAAAGTTTAGTTCCTAACGTCACCATTTTTTCTGCCTTTTTAGATTATTAGTTTATTTATAGTTTGAACTTCATTCCCCCCTCACGATTCGCGTTTTCTTACCGTAATAAATCGAAACCAAGGCTTTCCGTAATAAAAGTGCGATAAAAGTAAGAGAAAAACGCGAAATGTATCCGAAATTTGGAAAGTAAACAGAAGTGACTGTAAAACGCAAAACGACTTGTTGTAGTTACATAGCAATAACAACAAAAAAAGAAGAAAAGAATTCAGAGCGAGATAAGAAACGCAAATTAGAATGAAATGGGAGGTTTATTATTCTTACCCCCCCCCTCCTCCCTCGCAATAGTTGCTGAGTAAGACGCCAAAGGCTGAATATGAGCAAACAGTATGTCAGGATACTAAAACTATAGTCATTTCAAAAGTAATGGACACATGACGCCATCTAGTGGCGTTTAAGGACTGTTCCAGTTTAAAATATATGTATTCATTACCGTCCCAGTGCTCGATTTCCAGAAATGCATGGCTGTGACTCTCGGCTTCGAAAGATGACAACTAGTGATGTATATATGACACATCCATTGCGAAAGGGTTGATAGCAATTTTCTGTATATAATTTATTAAAATTTGCTGCATAATTCAGATTTTTTCAAATATATTGAAATAAAAAAAAACTGTAATGAATGTTTTCAGATAATTAAATAAATAAATATTTCCTCATTATTAAAAAAACCAAAAAAATTTGTTACTGATAAAAATATTTATGCTATGCTTTAAAATTTTTCTTTTGTTGTTTCTTTGGAATTCTGCTAATTTATTTAGTCAACAGTTCTTCAAAGGTATAAAGTTATGAGGGTGGATAATAAAAGATTGTAATAAATTGGGTTTAAAAATTAACTTTGAAGAATAAGAAATAAGTCACTGAAAAGTTATTTTAATCAACTTGATTTATTTTAATATGTTGTAGAAATAAATTTTGTAAAATATTTTTAGAAAATATCATAAGAAAACTAAATTAACTGTAATTAACTGAAATTATAACTATCGTTTCGGCTTCGAATCTATAATAACGATGTTTTGATTCTCTCTAAGACCACTTAGAAGAAAGTTTTTCGAGATTGAATGAAAATATTTTTGTATATTTATTCATAATTTTTTTTATTTCTTTTAAATTTAAAAAAAATTACCGAAAAATATTAAACTAAAATAGAAGTATAAAAAATACCATAAAACTAGAACAATTTGGAAACTCCCATTACCTGACAATGGATAATTTTTAAATATCTTGATTCAAAATTTTGTACAATCATTCAATTATATTTGAAAACTTTAAAAATTATTTCAGGAATATTTTTAAATAAAAATGAAATGAAATGATAAAAATTGGAATTTTAAACTGATACAAAAAATATATTGTTTAAGTGATTGATAATACACTGGAAAGTTCAAAATATTTTATTCAAATATTTCAATGAAAGTTTTTTTTTTCTTTTCTTTCTTTTTTTTTTTGAATAAGGGTTCAAATTGTAGATGAATTTGTTCAAATTTTTAAAAGGAGATGCATACACGATCATAATGACTTTAATTTACCTTATCTTCTTACTTAATAATATGATCTTCCTAGGTGAAACTTTACTCTTTGACCTTTTGTTTGCAGAATAATTTATAGCCATTTTAAGAAGCGACATATGGTTACGTAAAACTTTATAACATATTTTATTCCCTTTATGAGTCAGTGATTCAATACAAGTAAAATAAAAGATTAAAAGGAAATCTGCTATGCATATTTCAACGTATCATGTCAGAACGTCATTTCTTGAACGGCCAAGCACCACGTGCTCGTGCGAGTTAAATGATAATTTTATTCATTTTAATCGTTTCATTTGAATTAGTCATTTTAGTATTGCAAACGATCCAAAAAAACTTTGTCTCGCATTAATTGTTTTAAAATAATATCGCATTTCCTATTTATTTCATTTCATATGATCACTTGCTCGAAATGATATTTTTCTGGGTTTTATTTAATCAGAGTTTTTATAACTTTTTTAAATCAGAGCTTTTGTAAATTCAATGGCAACAAGCTATTTAAAATTGATTTTTTGAGATGCTCGTGCAGATACTTATTTTTTCATTTTTCGCCTATAGATTTTTGTTGACGCCAAAAAAACTCATCCTAAAAGTATCACGTTCTGATATGATAATAACAATATAGATATTTTTTTAATCTTTTTTAGGGAATATTTTAAGAAATATTCGTATTGCATCCTTCCTAAATAAATACATAACAAAAATATTTGTGAAACTTTCATATTGTACCATGAAGCAAAAGTCGTAAAGAACGCAGGATGTTCAATGCAAAGGACGTAGTTCTTCATTAGACGTGATTTGCGTCGTAAATGAGTTAATTAGCCTTCTAAATAGCCTAGGGTGGAGTAATCAATAAGTCTGGTCGAAACGAAACAAGTTGGAAAAGACAGCGATATCGAACGAATGCGGTACTATATCCAGTTTCCAATGTCATTTGGTCAATGGATAAAGGAATCTCCAATCAATGACTTGCGAAAATTAATTTTAATTTGTTGACAACAAAATGGCTTTGTGTCTCAAAATTTGTAAAAGCCTGCGTCTTTTCACCTTGAAATTTATATAAAAATAGAAGCACTCAGAAATGAAAGCATTCGCACATCCAGTTGCAAACAATCAACTGCTGAAAATGTTCGCTAAGGTAAGCTTAGATTTTTTGTTGTTTCATGAAAAATGCTTTTGAACGTGAATTAATTAATTAAAAAGTATCCTTTAGTTTGTTGTAATCAACAATTAATATTTAGTTTTCAAAATAATAAAATTTGAATTTGAGGTATTTTAAGTAAACTATAAAGACTTTAAGGCCAGTAGAAAAGAAATATTTACTTACAATGACAAAAGTAAATTGATTTGCATTGAGATTTTCAAATAAAATTGCATATAACATTCAGATTTTTTCGAAAATATGCATCAATTGTAATTTTATTTAATTGTGTACAAATTCTTATTCAAGAATTCGAAATTTCAATTAGATTTTGAAAAGGAATTATCATGAGTTATACTGGATTAGTTATAACAATAACTTATTCATATCAACAAATTTTTGTACTCTCGCGCTCATGAAACTATCTATTGAATCACTACTTTTACTTATGTAAATTTAACTTATTCATATCAACAAACTTTTGCACTCTCTCGCTCATGTATGTATCTATAGAACCACTACTTTTACTTTTGTAAATTTAACTTATTCATATCAACAAACTTTTGCACTCATGCGCTCATGTATATATCGACAGAATCACTACTTTTACTTCTGTAAATTTAACTTATTAATATCAACAAACCTTTGCACTCTGGCGCTCATGTATATATCTATAGAATCACTACTTTGACTTATGTAAATTTAACTTATTCATATCAACAAACTTTTGCACTCATGCGCTCATGTATATATCTATAGAATCACTACTTTTACTTATGTTTTATTAAGTTAAAAATAATATTCTTGTACATCGTAAATATGAGTGAGGAGAAGTAATTTTAGTGCATCGTTTATAAATATATGATACACACAAAAACAATTCCATTTGCTTAAAACTTTCATAATATAATCAAATATAAAGATAAACAGAATTCTATACACAAAACGAAAATATCTTCAAATCTTATCATTTCAAGTCAAAGAATATCTTCATCATAATTGGTGGATTTTAAAGCGAAAAACTTTCAAAGATCATATGAACAATTTAGAATAATAAATTTCATGGAAACCGATAATTAATGTTAATACTTTATAAAATTAAGGAAAGAATAGAAAAATTTGAAGAATATATCATTCATAAAAAATAATCATTCTTTATGTTATTAATTAAATAAATAAAGATTTAATGCTAATGAATACTTTTTCATTTAGGTCCTTATCATCTGCGCTGCTTTAGCAGCAGTTCAAGCCTCTTTCATCGCTCCTATTGGATATGGTGCTCCTGTTCTTGCTGCCGCTCCCTTGAGAATCAGAAAAGGTTTGATAGCATCTCCTGCGGTGGCAGCAGTATCATCTCAGAAAGCAGTCATCAACCATGTAGCACCAGCCGCTCGTGTTGCCGTTGCTCCAGCTCCTATTGGTCTGGTCAGTCACGGAGTCCTCGCTAATGGACTTGTTGGTAGACACGGGATTGCTGCTGCTCCACTGGCTGTTGGTGCAGGCATTTATGGAGCACCAGTAGGTCTTGGAGTTGGAAAATTTGGTCTCGGGCATGGTGCTGTTGTGTCATCCCAGAAATCCTTCATCAACCATGTAGCTCCAGCTGCTCCCGTCACTCTTGCTGGTCATGGAATCCATGGAAACGGCCTCCTTGTCAATGGATTGGTTGGTGGACATGGAATTGCTGCTGCTCCACTAGCCACCGGACATGGCCTTCTCAGTGCTCCCGTTGCTCTCGGTCATGGTAGCGCAATTTCATCCCAGAAATCAGTCATCAACCATGTAGCACCAGCTGCTCCCGTCGCTCTTGCTAGTCATGGAATCTATGGAAATGGCCTCCATGCGAACGGAATCATTGGTGGACATGGAATTGCTGCTGCTCCTCTTGCCGTCAGTCACGGTCTTCTCGGTGCCCCAGTTGCTCTCGGTCATGGAACCGCAGTATCATCTCAGAAATCAGTCATTAGTCATGTAGCCCCTGCATCTCGTGTCACCGTAGCTGCTGCTCCTGTTGCTCTAGGTCACAGTGGAATCCTCAACAATGGTCTGATTGGTAGACATGGAATTGTTGGAAATGGTCTCGTTGCTGGAGCTCCCCTTCGATATGCTGGTCATGGAATTTCTGCTCATCCCCTGTCCATTGGTAGCGGTATCCACGGTGCTCCAGTTGCAGTTGGCTTTGGAAAAACCCTCTTGTGAAGCACTATTCACCAAAAAGACTAATCAATCAAATTGAAATGTCACTTTTTATCCTGAACAATTATCATTGTTTTGAGTGCGTCTGTTGAATCAACTATTTATTGTGAATCTTATCTTAAAAGTGGGCTTAAGTAACTTTTTCATTGCTTAAAGAAAAAGTGCTTTAAAGCTTACATTATCAAATGAGAAAGCACAATTCATTACAAATATCAATATTTATATTGATTTTTTAATGAGAATCATATTCGTTATTTTAATGTTCATGCATCTCATTTTATTTGTTATAAGCAATAAATGAAAAACCTTTACTTGTTTGTTTATTATTTCTTTCTTGCCTTCTTTACATTTATTTTAGAGAGGAAATACTCTATTTTTACCAAAAAAATTAAAAATTATATTTTAAAAAAATAACGTATTAATATCTTTCCTGAACCGACTTAAATAATTATGATAAATTTAATTGTAAATGAATTGAAGATTAATCTTTTTTGTTAATTACCTCTTTTTTTCATCGACTAAATTGCATTTTAAGAAACATATTTTCTATTTTGAAATAAATATAATGTAATCATAATAGCTATTCATAATATTTTATTTAATTGAATGAAATCCATTTTGACTAACTAGAATCGTTATTTGCTCATTTAAATTAAAACAAAAGTATTGATTTTCTATAAAATCAAAAAATAATTAAAAGTAGTTTTATTAAATCATTTAATCTGGTAAAAGACAAATTCTCCCTTTTATTCTTTCTACAAACTTTTAAAACTATATATTTTTACTAATTTTATTTTAATTTCTATATCATTAGCTTTTAACTAAAAAAGATAAAATCATTTTTTATTGAAAATATTTTTTAAGAAATTAGCTTTGGCATATTGGGTATGAAAAAATTAAATTTTTAAATAATATAATAAAAAGATTGCAGAATTGTTTAACACAAATTAAATAATCGAATGCGAAATTTGCATTACATTATTTATTCAATCAACCAACTTCAAAATAAACAGGACAACATTTATTTGAGAATCCGAAAAAAAAAATTAAATATTCAAGAATAATATTCTGAAATTTAATTGATATTCAATGTAATTTCAAAAATCCGATTACACAACTTCAAGAAATTACCTGAATGAAGAGAATTGAATTATCTTTATAACTCAAAAAACAATAAGTTTGAGATCTTGCATCAGACAATTAATTTTAAATTTCGCAATGAAAGTGAAGTCATTCGCTAGGTACCTTCATAGAATTTTTGTATTAGACTGCATATCTCTTTCTGAGGCATGCACATGTTAATTCAAAAGCCCCAATCTGCCAAAGGAATTATAAATATCGGGTAAATACGAGAATAATATTTAAAAAATTCGAATCGAAAATATTTCATTCTGAGAAAGGCTATAGAAATATAAGGAAGCAAAAATATTTGTATTAACTTCAATGCAAATTTTTTAAAAAATATATATATTCATAATGCTGTAGTGTCAGAAAGTAAACCACAATATAAAATAATGATCTTCACAGATGAAAAAAATTGCAGAAATCAGATCAAAGTTAAAGATTTAAAAATCTCAACACATGTATTAAACTTTTATAACTGCAGCAAGAATTAAATGCATCGAAAGGTGCAGCTATATATTATAAAATATTTTTTTCAATAAAAATATTTAGGATGAGGCTATCAAATAAATTTGATAAAATAACAGAAAATTAATCTCCTAAATACACAACATAATAAAATTTGATATTGAAAACTAGAAATACGTTCGGGAGGTTTTACCGAAATTCAACTTTAATTGCTGTGTCATAAAAGAATTTAACAGAAAATAAATCGCAGTCTCATATATCCTGATATGTCCCCATCTTTTATTCCATAAATTCATTACATTTGCCATTATTAAATAAATAGTATTTTTTTAAAGACATGGAGATATTTAAGATTAATACAATTGAAAAAGGAAATGTTGTTGTTGTTTCTTATGTCACTTGCCATGAACTAGCTCGATGAGGTAGTCAACGATTTAAGCCTAATGAGCGTCTCTTGTTTTGTAGTAGTGCCAACTAGGGCCAAGAATACGACTTTTGCTACTCACTCATCACATTCGCTTGCACAGCCCCTTTTTACAGGGGGAAAATTCCCACATCTTACAGATAGAACACAGAACAACAACCATGTCCGAACCGGGACTCGAACCCGGGACGACGAGCTACACTCATGCCAGGAAGCTGGCACTAAGAGGATGTATCTTTAACTTAGGGCAATTTGGAGTTAAATAGGCTATCATGTGTTAAAATAAAAAAAGGTGTCCGTTTACTTGAAATATATAGCTTCAATCGTTATTTCCTGCATTACTCAAGCAATGGAGCTGTGTGTCTCATCAGTTTGTTGCAATATAGAGGTAGCGTCTAGTGCTTCCATCTTTCGCCCCCTCCCTCCCCATGACCAACGATTGTGTCTTCGGAAACACTGAAAAACGCACGAGTAAAGTAGAAGGAGTTCTTCTATCGCGTGAGTATACTGGTATCATAGAAGAGTGAAAATTTTGCTGCTACAAAAGTTAACCCAAGGTATAATTTTTAACTTCCTTCCTATTCCAGTGCAATCTGTTGGTTACAACATTAGCGCCGGCTTTCTGGCACAGAGCTAGCGCGTCTTCCTCGTGTTCTGGGAATCCCGGGCTTGAGTCCCGGTTAGGGCATGGTTGTTCTTCTGTGTGCTATCTGTGAGATGTGTGACTGTGCCTCCCCCCTGTTAAAAGGGGCTGTGCAAGCAAATGTAGTGAGTGTGCGGCTAAGTCGTACTCTTGGCCCTAGTTGGCGCTACTTCAAAAACAAAAGACGCTCCTTTCAGCTTAAATCTGCTGCTGTATCAGTGGGGAGCTTTTCCAGAGGCAAGTGCCATAAGTAACAACAACAAAGTTAGCTAAATTTGCTATTTGGAGGAATAAATTGCCCTGATTTCCAAAACATAAAACCGCAACTGATATATATATCTGGTATTCCGTCCTTTTCTATATATATTATACAAATAAAAACTATCAGTCCTTCACATTACATGGTGCAGATATTATTATTTCAAAAATATTTAAAGCATATTAAATTCTTAATCATATTTAAAATGCATGATAATTTCTAATAAAAATTTAGAAAAATCCTTTCTTGTGTTATGCTCTGTATCTTGGTTCCTGTATAGAATTATTTTAGCATCTCAAACTTAAGCAATTTTTTTTAATATTCATATTTTTGATTAAAAACTGTTTGTATTCTTTATACATTAATAAAAACTCACTTTACATCCTTCGCAAGCAATTTAATGTTTATTATTTCGTGCTTTACATTCTTTTATAATTTTATAATTCACGATCACAGAGTGATAATAATTTAATAATAGTGGCATAAAGTGGTATAATAATTTTGTAATTCATTATCACATTATATTTTGAAACCCAAAAAAAATATTTTTTTTGTTTAAAATCATTATTAAATTATACTTAGCATAAAAATTTAAAGCATGCATTAATTTTAAAATTTTTATTAAAGCATTAATTAATTAAAATCAATTCTTAAATAGATTATGAGCTTTTGATTTCTCAAGAAAATAAGACTGTGCACAATTTTAGAAGACAAAAGCTTCAGAAAATAGTGCAAAAGTAATTACAATGTCCCATATTTTCAAATATTATGAACATTAGTTTAGATGAAAGCGTTATAGCAAAAAAACGTTGTTGCAAAAAATTTGCTGTATTCGTCATTGACCGAATCTAATCGATCGTTTATCTTGCATGAGACAAAACAGAAACAGAATTAAACCTTAAAATATAGTTGGCTACATTATTATAGAATTATTAAATTAATTTATGGTAAAATTTTAATCTTCTGATATTTTATACTATTTCTGCTTTGCATATAAACAATAAATAACATTTAAAAGGTAATGCGATTTATGCGCATGTATTGCATCTAAATAAATAGCTGTTAAAAAAATCATTCGATGCTTTAGGCATTTTTCAACAAATCTGCTCAAATTTCTAGTTTATTCTTTCGTTAAAGTTTATCTAGAATAATAATTCATTTCAATTCTCTTTGAGATGAATTATTGAATTAAATTATTGATTTATCAAAAATTATTCCTCGACAAAAAAATATTCATAATTTTGGAATATCGCAGAATATATTTTAACTTAATAATTACTAATTACTTTCATTAATATTATCCAAATCAAGGCTAATTTAAATTTACTCTCGATAATTCTAATAAATTAAACCTTCCCTGTAACCATCCAGATTTTCTACCTAATATCATGCAGATAAATAATTAATGCATCCCAATGCGATATGAAAAACGATATTGAAATAGAAACGCGTTTTTGCTCTCAATTACAAACTGTTATCCTTGAGGCTAAAACGGAAACTAGACACAAAGCGTAGGATATTTCCTCTACTTTTGACCATGAATTTTCGTTTCCGTATGAAGATTTTATTTCATTTTGTAGTCTGTTTTGAGCATTTATTTTTGAAGTTTTGAGTTTTGGCGATTTTTTTTGTTGTTAAATGATTATTTAAACAATATTGTTCGATTTATATCCATTTTATTAACTGAAAATTCTTAAATAAACTTCTTAATATTTAAGACGACCAAGGACCTTCAAAAAAACTTTTTGCAATTTCCACCAAACATAATATATAATAACTTAAAACTACTGATTTTTTAAAAAATTTAAGTAGTTTTGATTTATTACATGGGTTAATTTTGATATTTCGTACTCAAATTTCAAGATTAATCCCAATTTTTGTTTTAAAAGGGTTAGAGTAAGTAATTATAAAAATTGGAGCGTTTTTAAACAAGTTTGGAGCGCTTGGAGCATTTTTCATTTACGTTATTAACCGTTTATATTATATTATATTAACCCCCTAACTCCTAAATAAATTAATATAATGCTTCAAAATTTTGTGTGTCATCACCAATAGTATTACTCTTAATGCTTGTAAAAATTTTAATTTGTTTGGTGGGAATTGCAAAAACTCCGTTTAAAGGTCCCTGGTCGCCTTAAATTAAGAAAAATTATTGAGGGGGAGATATTGCAATACATTTTATTTTCTGCGTATAAAAATTACTCACTGGAAAAATGCAGAGGTCAAAAATAACGTGTAAAATAAATAAAAAAACATGATAGAAATTTTTCGAAAATATTAAAACTAGTCATACAATTTTTCTAAAATATTTATAATAAAGATTAAAATAAAATCTGCTATGCAAATTTCAATGTATCAAGCTAGAACATAATTTCTTGGAACGGCCAAGCACCGTGTGCTCGTGCAAGATAAATTATATTTTTATTCATTTTAATTATTTCATAGAATAAGACTCTTTAGTTTAAACAAAAACATTGTCCCTCATTTATTGTTTGAAAAAAATATCGCATTTCCTATTCATTTCATTTCATATAATAACGTACTCAAAATGACATTTTTCTAAGTTTATTTGCTGTTGTCATTAACTTAATTTTTTTAAATCAGAGCTTTTGTAAATTCAATCCCAACGCGTTATTAATAGCTGATATTTTGAGATGCTCGTGCGTATAATAAAATTTCAATTTTTCAACTACGTATATTTGTTGCCAAAACCCTCACCTCAAAAACAACATCTGATAAAAAAAAATCCTGCATTTTATTTTTTCAGAATATAAAATCAAGCAAATCCATTAACTCAGATTTTTATTTTTTTCTGCAATTTTCCAAATTACGAATTCTTTTAAACTAATCTATAGATACAAGTAATCTTATTTCACGTGCTCAAAATGACATTTTTCTAGGTTTTATTTGCTGTAGTCATTAACTTTTTTTAATCAGAGCTTTTGTAAATGCAATGGTATTATGTTATTAGAAGCTGATTTTTTGGAATGCTCGTGCAGATAGTAAAATTTGTATGTAGCCTACGGATTTTTGTTGGTGCCAAAATCCTCATCCCAAAACAACATCATGTTCTGACATGATAAAAAGTTATTTGCAACGCATATTTTCCTTTCTTTAATGACCAATTCTATGTGCGATACTTGTTAATTGATAAATAATTAATAACACTAAACAATTTACCATACATTTCAACGAAGTATCTTTTATAACATTAAGAAAGAGCTTTACTTTACTGTTACTTAGTGTCTTTAATGTATAGCCTGACCTCTAAGCATACGTAATTATCAAAACCTATATAATTTCTTGAGTTTCATCAGTTTATCTTAATTATATGAAATTCTCGGTTCGAAATAAATCAAGGGTGGGGTTTTTTCGCATGGGTCTCAAAATTTTGCAGAAGTTGAAATACTCGACAGGCATTCCTTCTCCAAAGTTATACTCCACACTAATGAGAGGGGGCTTGTCAAAAGACATCTCATTTAAGGCACATCAGGTCCACAAATGAAATCAATCGAATAGATATTCAAATTTAGAACGTTTTGGTCTTGATGTCTATGCCCTGTATATGAAACACTACGGTCCCTTAAAGTCTCATGAAACATAGTCGATAAGCTATTCAAAAATCATGATAGCCGATATATTAAGACATATTGACATTTTTCTATATATATGTTACCGATAAAGACCGAAATTAGAGAATGTCGACTTTCACCGGTGAATGTCAGCAAACACCAAATACGTCGGTGAAAGATCGAATATTCCATTACATTCTTCTACATTCGGACCCTCACCGGTGTATGTCGACAATCAGAGATATGCTCTGGTGGATGTCGAAAAGGGAGGAGCCAACGAAGAGTCAACTTTCTGTTTCCCACCAAATCGTTTGTTCTTCTTGGAATTTGAAAATTAATTAAAAAAATTTAATTATTAAAAAAAATCGCCTCTCTTTCTGAAAGGAATGATTAAGAACTTAAAATACACAGTTCATTGAAAATGATGCTTATTTTGTTATCTATTTTTATGATAAAAATGTCATAATACTGTATTAATATTAGACTGAAACTACAAGGATATCTGCTATCTTAATTTACTTATTAGCAATTTGATTGATGAAACAAATTGATACAAATGCTATTCAAAATAAATTATTTGATAATTCTTCTGAATTATCAAATAATTTAAAAGAATTATTAGTTTTAAAATAAATTATTAAAAGAAGTATTCTTTTAATTTCATTAATTTTAATTATAATTAATTAATTAATTAACTTAAAATTAAAATTTTAAAATAATTTAAAAGAATTATTAATTGATTAGTAAATAAGCATCATTTTGAATGCACTGTGTGTTTTAAGTTCTTAATCATTCCTTTCAGAAAGAGAGGCGAAAAATTTATCGCGACTGAATTACGGAAAAGAAAATATAAATATCGAAGGTGTTCAACATTCACCATTAGTGCGTGGTGCAGGTCGACATTTACCAGTGTAAGTCAGAAATAAGGGTATTTAGCAAATATTTCGGACATGTACCAAGCGACTATGGGTTTGTTGACATTCACAGGTGAAAGTCGATATTCTCCGGACTTCGATCTTTATCGGTAATATATATATTACTTTATGATAAAATCGACATTAAATAACGCTAATAATAACAATTTATGTAATAATTAAGTTTCAAAAGATGTCTCAAATTTTAAAATTGTTGAAAGGCATCAACATATAACTTCAATCAATTTTTTATTTAATAGCGCATTAAATAGAGTTATTAAATATGCCGTAAATTAGTAACCAAATTTTGTGGTGGTAGAGTGACTGAATTTTAGAAATTTTCTAATACTCAGGTTTTGGGATTTTTACAAGTTACTACTTATAATAGTAAATAACTAAACAAAATAATGATAAGTAATCATAATTTAAACAAGTCTTGTGTAATTTATATATCTCTGTACAAATCAACTAAAAAGGCATGTCAATTTCATGTATATGTCAACCATTACATACAAAATCCTAGATTTGTAAAAGATTACACAAGCAATGAAAAAGTTAAACACGCTTAGCTGATTCAAAATTCCAACTTCCAATAAAAAGATAAAAATATCTGCCAACAAAATGCATATTTGGAAAGTAACAATGCATAAATTGTGTGTGAATCATATATCATCCCCAAAACTATAGATAGATAGATAGATAGATAGATAGATAGATAGATAGATAGATA
>JAOUZG010011423.1:0-15681 GCA_026289955.1 Argiope argentata | reverse complement strand
TTAATAAGATGGTGTACACATATAAAAACAAATCAATAATTCATTATGTAATTAATGATTTAATAGATAATAATGCATAATTTATGTTAATGTGATTCTTTACAATCAATTCTTAGGAAATCAAAATTTAAGTGATTGGAATGCTTTGGAACAATTCCATTATGATCAATTGACCAGAGGTTGAATGCCCCACCCCTTAATTCACTATTCTGTCAATGTGTAATGCATGCCCCAAATTATGGAAAAGATGGAAAATCATCTCAACATTTATAGATTAGAATTCACTAAAAGCCATCTTAAATTTAAAACCCTTTGAAAATCAAAAGAGCACTTGTTTATGAGTGTTTATTTAGACACAATAAATGGTATGCTTACATTCCAGTTAATGCAATTGATTAAATTATATAAAGCTATTTAAAAACTAATAATAATGTTTGTGAAAAACTATAAAGAAGCAAATTTAAACAAAAAAAATATTTTATTAAAAGAAGCCATAAGAAAGTTATTAATTTTTAAAACATTCTAAATGGTTAAATTATTAAAAGTCTTTACAATGAGTTACTGATGATGAAATAAAAATCTGATATTGCTCTTTAATACTTAAAAATTATAAATGAGACAAGTAAAATTATTTAAAAACATCTATTTTAAGATAAGAACCAGTCTGATAAAGTTATGTAAAATATGAAATTTAATATCAAAATCTTTATAAGCATTTATACAAGTTTTTGGCATTGTAGAATGTGAATTCTATATTCAAAACAATATACAGAATATGGATAGATTCAGATATAAAGACATCAGTAACACAAATTTTTGACCACAGTTTTTGATAGAAATACTTAAATCATAAAAATACCATAAAAAGAAATAGACAATAATAGAATCTTTGGACAAAGAATAGAATGCAAAATATACACTTAATCTTGATTAATTCATTAATCTTATTAAAATTAAAGACCTCAGACACTTTATAATTGCTTTAGTAAGACCTTAAGATAAATAAAATCTGTTTGAGTATGTAGAATTGAAAAATTTAACAAAATATATTTAGTCCTTTAGCAAAAATATGAAACTAAAAGCAAGTTTCAAAGAATAATATTCTGAAATTCTGGAAATTCATTTCGAAAATGTCCACTATAAATATTGGGGAGTTTTTCACAACTTAAATGAAACACTCATAAATGTAATTGTACATGAGTTTTGATAATTCACTTCCTTTTCCAATTTCTACAAAATTCTGTACCACAAATATGAAAGGTTTGCACAGCTTCCCTTTTCCTTCAAATGCCTGTACTTAATATTGAATGCAAAATTTAGAAATATTTACAACAGCTTTTTAAAATTCAAGCATTGAAATTTAGAAAATTCTTAAGCCACACAAGAACTTTGTTAGATTTAATCAGACAAAAAAAAAATTAATAAAGCCCTTTTTAAAAATTTAATGTAACATCATTCTAAAATTTATATTTTAAAAGATGTCATTATAAATATATAACTAAAAATTTATTAGTATCCTAATTTACTATACTGATTATTTATGTATAACTATCTAATTTTTATATTACTACATTAAATTGAATAATTCTTTGAAAATAGTCAAAGAGCTAATACATAAATAAGGGCTTTTATTATACAAATAAAAGCTCTTTCTAACACAAGCTTTTAGAAAATTCTGAGTATATATTGGTGTTATTACATCAACAGAATTTTTAACTGGAGCATAACCTAAAAATGACAAAATGGAAACTAATATTTGTTTCCAATTCTAATAGATCAAAACTATATTAAAAAATCTTACTTTTTTAATACATACAAGAGTTATTCCTACATTTCCACTTTCCACATATATTTATTAAATTGACAAATATTTATTTATGCTTAATTTTTAGACATGTTCCCTTAAAGAGCAATAAACCATATAAAATAATGTTAAAAAATAAATTGAATATACCAACACAATCATGATTAAAATTGAATATATTGATAATGAGATTAATGATTGAATGCAAAATGTATTAATTTTTGCCAATTTTATGCTATCAGTTTCTTATTTAAATATTCAATTAAAACATTAAATGATTTTTTATCAATTATTTAACTATTTATTCAAATGCACTGATTGAAGAATCATCAATTTTGAATTAATGATTGGAAAATGTACAAGAAAAGTCTCAGTTCACACACATAAGAATATCACAAGTGAAATTGTAAAAAAAAAAAGGGAAAATATAGGAAATGAAATCAAAATACATTTGTAAAGGTACACAAATTCCATATTATGAAAGATTCTTCATCATTTTTAAAGTACAGGTAAAAAATCTGAGCCTTAACAAACAAACAAAAAAAAATGACAAGGCAATAATATAATGATAAACTGTGTAAGAATATGTTATTTTTGAAAGAATTTACATTTTACTTTCAAAAATGCTTATCACAGAAGATCCAGGAGTCCAGAAGTCAATTGTAAGATTTAATCAAAATGGGATAACAGAAAATTCATAAATTATAGAGAATTTGTCATAAATACATAAAGCATGCACTCAAATGCATATATAATAGGCAAATTTGAAAGTAAAATAAAATCCTGTGTAGCACATACACAAATAGAATATTCTTTCTCAATGGCATATCTAAGGAAATGCCAAAAATAGTATCATTGCTGAACTACTGATATAAATACACAAAGGATTCTCCCTATAACTGTACACAGATAAACTTCTATTGTATATCATATACAACTTTTGTGTTACTGGATGTCCACTGAAGAACTTTTTCTATTGGAATATTTTGAAGGGCAGCAACTTGAGCTGCAACATGAATGGCCATTCCAGGATGAGAATAACGAGTGCCTTTTGGAGCCTACAAAAGAAAGATGAGAATTTATCTATAACCAAATAAATAAATAAATAATAAAAATAACTAATATTTTATCTAAGCAATACATCAAATAAATTATTAATTTTACAGTTTCCTATTTTACTAAATCTTGATTGAAATCGAACAATGTTATTTGAATAACTAAAAGTTATCACACATTTATAATTATCATTGTGAATATATATATATATATATAATTTAAAGTATTCAGAAATTTGTCCAATTCGGACAAAAAAGGAAATTCTTTAAAGGTTTGATCTATCTGTTTCAACAAAATTATAAGACGAATCAAAATAAAATAAATTTATAGTAATTCAATTCATTATTTGTAGTACATGATTTTTTTTTTACATAAAAAGTTTTTTAAATACACTTATTTTATTTCTGACTACATTGTAAAATTTAGTAAAAATGAGACACAGCTTTATTGTTAAATAAATATATAGAACATACTGCTGCTTTATGCTTTTCAATTAGTTCCTCGTGTTTTCACCATCTTCCTTATTTCATAGAAGGTTGTACTCAGCCGAGGTTTTTATATCTAACTTTCTGGATAAAATATCTTTTTTTTTTTTTTTTTTTGGATAACAGGATACTAGGATATAACTAGGATACAGCTTTTTTATACAGCCTCAAAAGTCAGCTTCGGGCTAAGTTTTATTTATGCCATTATATTAATGAAATTCATGTTCGATCCGCTTCACAATGCAAAGCTGCAATACTTACCAAAATACTTCACACTTTTTAATTCAGAAAAAAAAAGTATTAAATCCATATTTATAGCTGAGGTGCAGACAGGACTATGAAAGTGACATTACAATATATTCTCATCATGGTTTTTGAGAAACATTGCTTATGAAGACAATTTTTTAAAAACTTGTTTTGCTTGCTATACAAATCTCTAATTATGAGCAGTGCTCATTAATCAAGATTTGTCTGTAAAAATCAAAAATAAAATTTAATATTCCTGAATTTTTAGTTTAAAAAAATTCTGAAAAATAACCAAAATGCAGTTTATACAAAAAAAGAAGAAAGCAGCACTTTAAAATGAATGTGCTATTGCTGATATGGAATAAAAAATTTACCATTCTAGGCACAAAATAAGGAGCATCCGTTTCAAGCAATAGACGCTCTAAAGGCAGTTTTCTTGCGACTTCATGAGTTGATGTAGCTGAAGGAAAAGTCACAAGATTTGTAATTCCTATAAACACATTAGGAAATTCATGTATCCATTTCTGTGCGGTAACCCAGTCACCAGTGAAACAATGCAGGTGAAAAATAGTATCTTTAGGAAGAACCTAATTGGGGATTTTTAAAAAAAATAATAAGTTAACACTCAACCAAAGAATAACAGTGCATAAAAAATTATTTATTATTATCGAAATGAATGTAAGGAAATTTAAAGGAAAATATTCGAGGGAAAGGGGAAAAAAAAGATGGAGGTAAGAAATCAGCCAATGAAATACATTTCAATCAATAAATACAAATATGATTAGTAGAAGAAAGTTGTTATATAATAATTGAAATTCTTCTTTCTATATTTTAAACCAACCATTACAAGATATTCAACATTTTGTAAGGAAACTTTTAAAACACCAAATGTACTATACTTCAAATATGAATTCCTTAATTGATTTTTTAAAAAAGAAATTCTTAAGTTTAAATGTACTGATACATTTCTCAATAATTTGACGAATAAAATTAAATTTATAACAAAAGTATAGTTTCATTATATTAGATAAAAAATATCAACGATACCAATTAAGAGTTAAAATAATCATTACAAAAGAAAGGAAAAAAAAAAAAGTACCAAATTGCACTCTCAAACTAAAAACTTTTAAGAACACTTGTTTTGTTTTAAAAGTAGGACAATACTTTACTAAAATACCGATATTTAAAAGTTCATGGGGATTGGAATAAAAAAATTATACTTTTGTGACAACTCTTGAAGTTTCTGCACCTTTTGTAGAATACCAATAATATACTAATAAATTATTAATCGTCACTAAAAATTCAGCAAGTTACTTAAGATGATCTCATTTACTTACAAAATTTACTCTGCAATTCTGAAAATCTTTTAAGGGCATTTTTTTGTTCAGAATAGTATATTTAAAACTGTGTATTTCAAAAATATTTTGTAAAACATTTAAAGTGTCTAAAGGTCTTTGTACAACTAGTAACAATAAAATAAGTAAATTTTGATAATTTACAATTAATTCAAACATGAACTGAAATTTTAAACCGTCTTATGCAAATAATACTAATAAAAATGAAATTATTATTTAACTAAATTAATATATTAATAACAATATATAAATTATTAAATAAAATATTATTTATATGTGGAAATAAATGTATTACTTTCACTTACTTCAAGCATAATTTTAATAGTGTCATCATCAGCATCACGGCAATGGATTACCAGTCTCAATTTTCTTTCATTTGCAATTTTTAACTGCCTTTTAAAAACATTTTGTTGTACATCTCTTGGACATCTATTTCTGAATGGAAAAAGAAAAATTATGAAACAAATAGTTAGGCTTTCTACTAAATATCCTAACCTGTAATATCAAGTACTTGTTAAATGAACTTTTAATGCACACAATAATAAAGTTTCTCTCATGTGGACTTGGTAGACTTTCACCCAAGGTTTATATTATATATATATATATATATATATAGTGAAATTTATTTGAAAATGCCTCAATAAATAAAGATGAGTAAAAAAAAAATCTTGAATGCCAAAAAAGAATTGCAACAGCAACACACAATAAATAAAACATAATTGAATAAATTAGCATTGCTATTTAAATCAATGGAAGACAATAGTGTTTTTTATTAACTGTAAATAGATGTAATCAGTTACTATAAACTTATTTTAATTTGACTTCAATGTCCTAATTAAAGTCCATTTAAAATCCACAAACCTACATAAACCTTAATATAGCATGATCTCCATAATTTATATATGATTAGCATGTTCTTCATAATTTATGATTCATAATGATGAAATCCATGGTTAAAAAAAAGTTACATCATCCAATGTTTTGATAGATATTTTCACGCTTCCTCAAAAATAAAATTTATTTCCATGCAATGAAATAATATGAAAATACCAATTAAATTCTCAATTTACTACTGAGAAAATTATATTTTAAAAAATGCAAAGCAATGCAAATATAAAACATAGTTTTTAAAATTTTATTTCATATAGAAATTAATATTAGAGCAAAAAATAACTGAAATTTCTTTTAACTCATAAAAAAATGATAAATCAAAATTTTACCTCTCCGAATAGTCTAAACCAATTTCACCAAGTGCTTTCACCTTATGATGGCCAAGAGCAACTTTCAAATCTTCTTCTATTAGCTCATTATAATTTTGAGCCTCTTTAGGATGACAGCCAAAAGCTCCCCATACATTATCTTGTTCAAGATGTTTCTGCCACATATATTTCTGAAAATAATCTTTTTAATTATTTTTAATAAAAGGATTTACAAATATAATGCATAGTAATAGCCACTTTGTAGCATTACTATTAAAATAACTTATGGTTTCTTCAATATAATCAAATCGCAAAAAAAAAAAAAAAAAAAAAAAAAAAATTTGGAAAAAAAAATAATAAGTGAAGCAAATCACTTTTTTCTTTCTGAAAACTGCTTCTCATTAAAAATTATTCATATTATAATTATTTAATTACTCAAATCAGAGAAAAACTACTTGATTAATTAAATAAAACACAAATTCAAGATTCAGAAATAAAAATACTTCGAAAAAGGATACCAATTTTTTTAAAGTTTTTTTTTCTCATGCAAAATGATTTTTTTTTCAAAAGATAAAATATTTTTTAAACTTAATTTAAAAGTTTATTTATCCATCATAGCAATTTTAGAAATATCTATACATTAAGGGGGAAAATCAAAATTGAAGAACGATAGACAACTGCATTAACAGTTTTAAAAAATGCTACATTGTTTAAATTAGAAAAAGAAGAGAATGATGGCTTAGTAAAAATTATATTTGAAGATTTCAAAATTCGATTATGAAATAACTTCAAAATTTGAAAATAAATTTAGAATAGTCAGAAAAAAATAATTGTCCAAACACCTACTGTTTTAACTTTAAATATCTTAATTGAAAATTATTTCAACACAAAGACTTTTTCTTTGAATAAATATAAGAAAATCATTACTATCCAGATAGTCGCATAAATATAAGATGAAAATCTCTCTCTATCTCTCTCTCACACACACACAAAGTCGTTTCTGGATTTAATTTAAGATAAGCTATTTTTACATTAAGTACATTTTATTTCTTCTTCTTTTTTTTTTATCAATTGCTAGTTTTCTTTATCCACATTGATTCATGCAGAATAAAAATGATTAAAAAAATAAAAAAAGAGGGGAAGAAATTAGAAAATTTGATAAGACAAACTTTTAAAATTGAAAATTACCTCTTGGCTGCATGAAATCTAACAAACTATTCCTTTATTATTCTAATTTTCTTTATTATTTTATTTAAACGAAAATTTAAAATAAATTTTGATAATATCACATTTTGTTGTATTTTCAATGAGTTAATAAGTAATTCTTTGAAGTATTAATGAATCTGGATAATTTGGGTATCCATAAACATGGGAACCTTGTATAATTTTTTTAAACATTTTTAATTATTATTAACTAAAAATTATTTTTAATTAAACTGCATTTCGAGGCATTTATGCAATAATTTCTACAATATTATCCCACAAAAATGAATTTTAACTAATCAAAATAAAGTAATAAAAATCCTTTTTAATTGTCTTTTTAATGATATACTAATTTAATAAATGCACAAATTTTTCCTGAATTTTAGAAACTATTTAAAAAGATTTATTTAGCTAATTTCCAAAAGTATGTTACATTTTTGTCCTGAAATTCAGGTTGTTTTATAGTATCATTAATTTTTTTATTGCAGGATTTTCTTCTATTATTGTAAATTAAGAAAAAGGGATTTTGTTTTACATATGTGTAGTGTATAAGATGATAAAAAATGAATTTGTAATACCATGAAAGTATGATGAAGGAGAAAGATGAATCATATAATTATATTAATATTTCTATGCCATGGGAATAGCCTTCACTAGGAAAGTTCATGCATTCAATGAATGCAAAATATGCAAGACTATCAAATATCAGACAATATGACTATATCAAGGGCATGAAATTCTTCTACCTAAGAAATTAAACTGAAATTAAATATAACCAATATTCTTAGTGAACTAGCAGTTTCCAAAGGTGGTTAGTTAAAAAAAATAGTAATACTAAATGAAAAGAAGGGGAAAATCTAAACTTCTTTCACTTCCCCTCCCCCTTTCCTCTTATCCAAATTAAATTAAAATTTCTCTTAAAATAAAAATAATTACATTTTCTAAACTAATTAAAATTTCTCATTAAAAACTATAAATTCTTTTAGTCTAATATCAAACATTTTACCTTAGAAAATGTAAATGGCTTGCAGAAAACTGCTATACATCCCCTATAACTTTCAGGATAACTGTTTTTATGCTGAACCATATAATCAGCATATGTACCTTGAAATCCTTGACGATTAAGCAAAAAATCAAGATGACAGTGTGCATCAAAGAAACCTGTTGTAGATTTCAGAGTCATTAAAATATGAGCATTATAGCTAGGTAATTTAGCTACATCATTTTTATGTCTAGTCATTGTTTTTTTCCATTTTTCTTGCAATAAATCACAACTAATGTTCTCCACATCGGCGCAACCACAATTTTCTTCAAGTTCGGAAACTGTAATAAGTTGACTTGATGACTGTGTCTCTTCTTTTCTAAGAAGACTTCCATGTTCAAAGGGATTTGGAAAATCAGTTGTATTTCCACAAGCAAATTCAATCTCTTTATCTTTAGTGTCTATTTCCAGCTCAAAAAATTGTGAATTCATTGAAGAAAATTTACAATTATATGAAAAATTCTTTCTTTCAGCTGACTGTTCTTTCAATTCCTCACAAAATGGGTGTCTACAAAATAATAATAATAATAATGCATAATTTAATAAATAAAATTCCTTTTTAACATATATTTAAAAAAAGACATTCCATCTGTAAATATTACTACTTTTTAATGTGAAATTGAGCAATTATTTAAAATAACTGAAGGGTGTTTTAATTCTTTAATGATTAAAAATTGTTAAAAATTCTACCTTCATTCTGTCATAGTTAAGTGATACTTCTTAAAGATTACTCAAATATTTTCAACTTTGTTAAACTTTTAATCATATTCTATCAATTAACAGTATTATGAAAATTTGAAGAATGTTGATCAGTGCATATAATCAAAATATTGCATTCAAGGTCTAATATTGGCATTTCATTTTATATACAACTTATTGAATATTATAAAAGGATTAAATCTGAACTCATATCATAATAGATTTCACATTAATAATTTTTGACTTATTTAATATATACTGAAAAACAACAATTCAATTAGTACAATTATTCAAATTTAAAATGCATTCATAAAAAGTACAATTATACAAATTCAAAGATGCTTTTATCTACATTAACTATTAAAAATATCAACATCTGACATTATTTAATTACAAATATAAAATTGAATTTTAATATACTAAATATTGTAAATAAGAAAAAAAATATTTACTTTTCATTGATCATAAAATTATCATTTCTGTATGAAGCATCTATGCTGTTGTAAGAATTGTCTCTAGATGAAGAAAATGAATTTTCAGCAGACGGTGGCAAAACATTAACTAATTGATTATCTGATGGATTATAAGTCAAATCTGGTGATGTTTCTCCTAAAACATTTTGTAAACATTTTTATACTTTAAATAAAAAAAATAAAAAATACCTTTTAAAATTATTAAATTCAAATTTTCAAAAAAAAAAAAAAAAAAGCTTCTTAAGTTTTTCTCAGTTTAAAAATAGCATAAGATATTGGTACTTTTCTGTTAGCTGGGCATAAGCAAAAAATTGCCAAAGAAAATTGGGGGAATTAACATTATTTGGCAATTTTTTACTTACGCTCAGCTAACGGAAAAGTACCTTAAAAGCAAAATATTTTTTTTAAACTTAAAAGCTTAAAAAAATAATTTTAGGAATGTAAAAATTGTTTTTACAAATTCATGGAAAATAATTTCCATGCATTTATTATCCAATTTTAGAATTAATATTTTTAACAATATAAAGTTTCAATATAACTACTTAAAATATGGCTCAAAATTTTATTAGTTAATTTATTTTTTAAAAAAAAATTCAAGTAAATATATAGTTTTAAAATACAAGAAACAGAAATGATATAACCATTTATTCACTGGTACATTTTAACAAAATGTTTTAAAGATACAATACTAACAGAATATCTAAAACCCCAAACAATATACTACACATGAATGGTTATGGGGTAAAATATTCTTTTGCATTATAAATTGTTAATTGAATAATTTTAAATAAAAACAATTACAAAACAAAACATGTAATGATTGTTAAAAGAAAAAAATCTTAGAAAAGTGAAACATTTGGTATAATGATAAATTTTAACTGATGTAAAGCTCTTTATTTATAGAGTTGAGTGTTTGAATTTCCTGTCATTAAAACTGATATAAGATAACTTCTTAATCTATAATAATAAAAATGGATCTCGAAATGCGTCGCTAAGCGCAAAACTAGAGAACGGCTCGACCAATTCGGCTAATTTTTTAAAAATATTTTCGTTAAGACACGAGGATGGTTCTTATGGAGAGAAAAAATGAAAAAACTGAGAGGTAAATAGTTAAAACGACACTTTTGTTACTTTCCCGCCAAAAATCTGCATTTCCTTCCCCCACACCAACTGAGTAAGATAGCAGGAAGTAATAAATTATGATTTGTTTAGAAAGAAATGCGCGAAGTCAGTTGGTTTTCATTTATAGATAACGGGATGTTTAAAAAAAGAAAGAAAATAGTTGCTTTTCTTATTAGTCTGTATGAATATTTAATCTATGCCTGCTCGAAATAAAGTCTGGGCAGGGAAGAAAAAAAAATAACAAAGCGAAAAAAAGTTTTGTAAAAAGAAAATTAGTGAAGAAAAAAAGGAGAGAAAAAAGAAAAGAAATGAAATGAAAGGGGGGTGTCACCATTATTTCCTTTGTGAGCGGCATTTTGGAAACTGTTTTTAAACTTTCGCATCTCTTGAAAATCAATTGTGTTTTTATTTGATTAGTGTGTTTACATTTATGAAAATTTGAATCTCATTATTCTATAAAAACGTAGAAATTTAGACCTTCCCCTCTACCATTTAAGTAAAATATCAATTCCGGGACAATCATTTCTCGGATAGAAAGAGAAAGATGAGTAGTCCAGTGAACAGAACATCTGAAGAAAATAATACTATAAATGAATTATATGCTTATCAAAATTTGTTTGGTTTAAAAATATTTTGGTGAAAAACCTGTTATGAGACACAGCTACATAAAATATTATATGAAAATTTTAGCGAGCATTAATACTGGCGAACCGACTGGTCGCCAAAGGCGGCTAGTGCTAAATAAATAATTCAAGTGCAAGACACAACTAATTTTGTACAATAAACATTTATGAACTTTGCACCTAAGCTTAGGTTTCATAAGTATACATCAAATTAAAAAATCTTTAAAATTCCAAAATGATTATAACTATGACATAAACCCTTAAAAAGCATCAAATAAAAAATAAAAGCTCACCAATTGAATTCATACAATAAGATGAAACAAGAGTAGAATCAGAAGAGTTTGCTTCTAAAGGTCCATTCTCTAGCTGTTTTAAAGCTCGGAGTCTGTTTTCTTTCAGCCATGAATCCATTTCATTATTAACTTCCATATGCAATGTTTCTTGAATTGAAACCAAACGACTGTTCTCTACCCAAGAACAAGAATTAGATGAATTATTTTGAAAAGATGGATTGCATTCCTCAGCTACTTGGAAAGAGGAACTATTCCCCAGTTGTTGAAATACTCCGAGTTGATTTCCTTTTTTCAATAATTCATTATTAAAATCCATAAATAAGGTATCTTTAATCGAAGTCTGATTATTCTCTACAAAATGAACCATATCTGTCTGATTATTTTGAAAAAATAAGCTGCTTTCCTCAACCACATGGTCAAAAGAATCACCCTCTAGTTGATGAAATGATAACTTTTCTTTTGTACATAAATCTGATCCATTTTTAACATTTGAATATAAGTTTTGTTGATTCAATTTCAAATTATTGTTGTTTATCCAGGGAAAAACATTTAACTGACCATTTGGCAAAGGTGGGCTGCATTCATTCACAAACTGTTCGAAAGGATACTTCCCTAATTCCTTCAATGCCCACAATTGGCTATCTTCCATCCATAAATCCCATTCGTTTTTAGCATTTGAATGTATAGTTTGCTGCATTAATTCTAAATTATTGTTGTTTACCCAGGAACACATATTCAACTGATTATCTGGCAAAGCTGTAGTATTTTCATCAACTTTATTGGGAAGAAATCTATATTCATTTTCACTTATTTTAATTTTATTAAAATTTTCAGATGAACATATATTATGCATAAGCATATTTTCTTGGTTAGCAGGAAGATGATTTTCAGGCTTGATCTTTTCCTGAATCAGATTCTTCTCACGTGTAATAGAAGCTAAAATAGAAATTATTATATATACACATATGTATTATAACAGAGGAAAATGCTTCATTATATAACTAGAGTCAGATAAATTTCTTCTAAATTAGATAAAAATTATAGTTTTTTTAAAATGTAAGAAAGTATTGCTATTGAGTAAAAGGAGTGTCATACTCCATGTATAATAGAAATTTAAATGTCAGTATTATTTTTGATGGAGTACATGATTTCATTTTTATCCTCAATTCAGGTGAATCATCCTCTAAAAGCAGCCAAAACACATTTTAAAGGCTTTCATATGATTTGATACATTCTTTTCTCATTATGAATCAATTTTTTAATTCAATTGGCGCATATATAATTACACTGAGAACTATTTTTTTTATCAAAATAAAGTTCAGAATTAATTTTACTTTGTTTGAGAACTAATAAAAAGATATCTGAAAATTCATATTTTTAAACAATAAATATTTTTTTAACTTACTCCTTAACATTATATTTGATTATACTCTCTGTTCTTGATGAATTTTTTTAAAAATATTAATTTTACTGCCATATTCAAATTTCAGCAAGAGTATAAAACCTTAGCGTCAATTAATGCTTTAAAAAAATCCATAAAATGTAAACAATTATTTTTAGCCTGGAAACAACTATTTTTAGTTTGAACTCAATACTGATTCTCTATATTAACTACGAGCTATTGGTAAACTTTTGATTTAATTATATGCCAAAGTTGAACTTATTAGACTAACACAATAAGTATTTATTTATTTTTTACCAACTCATTGTTTGTTGCAATAAACATGATATCTGCCACTTTTTTTTGGAGATTAATTCCTCGCATGTGTTTAATATCCAAGTATCTTATTATCAAGAGTATAAAAAAAAGTTTAAACTAATTTCTATTCGGTATTTTTTTTTTACACAAGAATTAAAGTTTAAAAAAAGATACTTAAAGTATTTATAATGCATTAGAAAATAAATAAAACAATACAATTTGTATAAAATGTTTGGAATGTTGACTTTTTATGGATAGTATCATAATTCAGGATAGTCATTATGTAAATGGTAAAATTATTCATAGAAAATTAAAATATTTAAAAAATATGCATAAATTAGAGAAGCACTTATGTCTTTGATAATATGAACTACCTTTTTAGACAGGCTATATTCACAGCTACAAAATATAGAAAGCAGAATTCAGTTAAATAATCTTAACTATTTATCTCCATCTACTCTACTTAAAGAAATCACATTTTCTTTGATATTGCTAAATTTCATGACATTCTCAAAGAATTTGGATATGTATTCAAAGTTCTATTTTTAAAAGATATCACACAAAAATATTGAATACTCAATAAAGCCAATTATTTGGACATAATAACTAAGAACTCTAAACAATGAGTTAAGATGATAGTCCCCTTTTATGATAAGAGGCTTCTACAAAGTGTCCAAAAAAGATTGATTCAGATATTTGGAGAGTTAAAAATGTAAAATATAATTAGAAAGTCAAAGTAATTATTAATCTAATTGTAACTAATCAAAGAACTTCTCAAAATATAATTATCTTACTTTTTCTAGATGGTGCATCAGGAGATTTTATAGATTTGAGAGCTAAAAATATATAAAAGAAACTAAGTCAATGATAGATAAATACTAAGCGATAAAGATACCTTAATAATATTTCACAATATTTACTGCTATATTTAAATAATAATCAGCTGAGATTTTCAATTAAGGAACCAGTGAACAGTTTATTCTAAAATGCTAAGTTTAAAACAGACACATTATTGCAGTAAGAAAATGTGACACACAAAAAAGAGAGAGGGGGGGGGTAATTCTTTTCTCTCACATAGGAAAAAAAGTCAGGCGAATTCTACTTGCTCAAATATTTAAACCTGAATAATTATGGGTTTTTTTCTCCCACTTTCTTACAAAAACATTTGTTTAAAGATGCCAAATAATTTTATTGCATCAGTAAGAACAATAATAACTAAGTTAAAAAAACATATATATGATTTCAACATCATCATAAATCATATCTACTTCCAATAATAAAGAGATGAAATGAAAAAGCAATAATGACTAACACTCTAGGTAATTGAGAATAATGATAAACCACCGAAATTCATCAATAGAGAATTATAAATAGTATTTAAGACACAGATCTGAACTGTGGATAATCATTCGATGTAAAGTATGATATATTGTTACAATGTTATTAAATCTATTCTTAAAAATTGATTTCGAACAATTTAAATCTCTTATAGGAAATAAATTAAAAACTGACAGTCTTATTTCTAAATTTAAATTGCATAGATAACAAGCAAGTACGGATATGTTAAAATTTGAAATGGTCCAGTTACTACTTGTAGCTGGATCAATATTATATTATAAGCACAAATTTGAGAATCTTTAATTAATGATTATTGATCGAAAAATTATAGATATCTGATCACTCTGAACATTGATATCCAAAATTATTGGCGTAATACATAGTATGTATTAGAAAACATTATTGAGATTTTTTCGCAAGCAAAATAATACCGATTTGTATTGGACTACATGCAACTTGGAATACTTTATTCAAACTGTAAACAATAAGAAATTTAAAGATCATTCAAAATTATTATTAATGTGAAATATACAATACAATTTAGAAATCAGAACAAAAATAAAAACTCTAAATCAGATTTTTAAAAATGAAATAATGTTACTGGTTATATTATTCTGACGATATCAATTACGATTTTGCTCACAATCTTATTTGTGAAATGCATTGCATTAAGCTACGGTTCTTTTTAGTAATATTAAATCATTGTTCTGATGCTCACCGTTATTGAAAATCCTAACCCGGCCATCCACATTTCCATTTGGTGGCTTCATTATTCTTACGAATGCCCAGAGATGGATAATTTGTTTTACTGTTTTAAACCATGCGGGGTAAAATTGCGTAAGACCGTCCAGAGATGCGTGTTCACACGCATGCGTAGAAAGAAAGTGGCGCATGCGCTGTACACATTCAAAGTATTGGGAAAATAAACAGAAGTGGATAGAAAGAGTACGATCATGTAATGTCACGGCACTTGAAAACTTTGTAGTAAATAATTCCCATGAAAAAGTTTTTTTAAAAAAAATTATTTAATATTATATGATTATT
>JAOUZG010011408.1:0-19184 GCA_026289955.1 Argiope argentata | reverse complement strand
TGCAAATATTTAATTCTAATCATCTACGATGGTTCAGTTGCATCTTCGTGATTAATGTTTTAATAGGAATCAAAAATATAAACAGTCAGCTTGAAATGCTGTTTTGAAGTAAAAATTATTGAAAAAATATTTAGGAAATTCTCAACTCACCCGGGTTTTAATATTCAAGAAATTAAATCATCATTTTAATTTTTTTTGTATTTAAATCTCATCAGTTGGCAGTTAACTTTTTAGGATGGATATATTACTAAATATCCATGCTGATTTTCTTTTCTTGAATAATCTCAAACCAGAGGAGCATAGAACAATAAATGAAGTGATAACTTTTAATATGAACTCGTTGTTTAATATCCTGTCCCGGCATACAATTATAAGGAGTAATGACCGTGACCAATGAAGGAAGTAAATTCCTTATAGTGAAAGAAAAAAATCAGCGGATAGCATATTAATGCACCTTCTAATAAAGAGGATAAACTAACCCTTTGCACTCCGATGGTGCCTCTGACTCACCATTGAAGACTGTGCATCATTTTGACGTTTTATTTATATTTCAAATTTGTTAAAAATGCCTACATAATAGTTAAGAAATGTAGATTAATTTTTCAAAGAAATTCGACTTAAAAGAATCATGTGTATTTTTCATATCAATGTATTCGATAAATAATTTTGCTTCTAATTATTTTTTGGAGTACGTGTGTTAAAATCTATAGTTCAATTCAATTAGATTTCAGGGACCAAATTCCTGGAAAAACCTAAACTTTTGCAGGGAAGGAATCTGTTAAAAAATCACTCGTCATTATATTTAAATTGATACATTAATTTAATAGAAACTTAAAAAAAATATCCAATTTTTTCAAACAATACGAACTTATTCTCATTTAGGAGTGCACTGGAGGGTGTGGACCCTTTTCGGGAATTAAGCTTAGATTAATTGGAAAATTTCTGCAGCTCTAATTAAAAATTACCCCTTAATTATATTTCTATTATATATCAACTTGCAATTCTTGCTATCTAGAGAATTCCTAGTTCCGTATCTATAATATTCAATTATGTCACTTTTCGTACTTTAATTTCAAAACCGAGAAAAAAATGATTTGAACCTCCCAACCTATGATATGAAAAGTAGATATAGTTTTTAGTTCGATGTAGTTTTTTCGCTTCCAGTACGACATCAATCTCCAGTGACGTAATATTTTTGAATTCGATCTTGTAGAATATATATTTTTGAATTCGATCAATAGCTTAATATGACCAGATTTATTTGACTATAATTTTTACTGAATGATGAAGCCCCACTAATTGAATTCTTACTCTTCAAGATACTAGAAAATTAATTTCTTGCACATCACAATTCAGAAAGTTGAGTTTCAATGGCTTTATGAATGTAGATTTGTAATTGCATTTTAGTCGAAATAAATAAATTAATTAAACGTAGTAATATGTTAGGACAAAGACAAGGGAATCTTTTAGAAATGTAACTCAGTAACTTTAGAATTTTAGAAATTGTACTCAATCTAAATACTTCGAAATTACATAAATTTCTTTGGTTCAATTTCGTATTGCACTTTTTTTTAATAAGTTTTGTTCTTGATTAACACTTTAAAATATCAAATGAGCCAAAGCAAAGTTTTTCATCTATTTGAAATCAATTTTACTTATTGTAAACGAAACAAGAGTGTGGAATAATATCCGCCTTTCAAAATACAAAAATTACAGTATAATACAAATAAAATTAAAGTCAGTTACCCACTCAAATGTCTTAAAACTATTGAACATTTATAAAATGCATTAAAATCGGCGCATTTAAGGCGGAAGAAACATTCACAATCGTTGAATGTTACATCCAAGTAGTTTCTAAGCAACTAAAATTTCATTTTTATGGGGATTTTACATGGTACTCTCTGGTACAGTCTAATACGAGAGGAAAAAAATCATGGCAGTTATTATATTTCTCCCACTTTAATAAATGACAGAACGTATTAATGTAAATTTGACAAACCTTTTGAGTAAAAGTGCCAGGAATCCTATTGGAAAACTTGAAAACCACAGATCTGTGATGCTAGAAAATACATGTTGGATTCGTTAGCTTCTTCATTCATCGGCGTGAAATGCAACGTCATAGAAATCGTCTACGGTTGCTGGAGCTGTTCATAGTAAAGACTTTTTATGTTGTTGACTGGAAAAAATCAGCGCCTGCATGTGGAACGACTGCCTTTTTTCCTGACGAGATTTATGGAAGCTATCGGGACGGGTAGGAAATTATCCCTCAGTTTTGTAAAGAAGGAATAGGGGTAAGTTCCGCTATTTATTTTGTCATAACGAAATTAATTTTTCTCATAATCATGTGATTATATCTGTGGTAATTGAAATAAAATACGAACATCTTTATACTTTTATTAGGTATTGAAGGGTTGGGCAACATGACCTGTATCAATTTCATCTTTGATAAAGGCTTTTCGTCAAGTAGAGCTGCTTTCTAATCCATGCGCATACATCGATCTACATCTATATGCTTGAGTGAAAGCATTCCTTTCAGATATCGAAAATAATGAGGAAATTCCTGGGTAAGTGATTAATAAATTTTCATGGTATTTGGTAAAGATCTTTTTTTACTGGCTCGTCTATAAATACGAACCAGTTAAATAACTTTCTTAGTGTCTGCAAATAGATTCAGAACTCACATATCTTGATATATTTATTTAGATGCATTGCTTTCAACTACTTCCTATAATTTGAATTATCGGAATCAGAACAGGGTTTTGCGCATTTCTGAGTGCAGGGTTCAACATAATTGAGCGCACGAAAATATTCAGCATTTGACGACCTTTTGCATTTTGTTACAAGGGAGCTGCTACAATCAATTCCTAAACAAAGAGCAAGTCGTAAAAAAGTTTCTTGATAATTCTTTTGTTTTATTCTTTTGCTTATTTCTATACCTTGAATTTCAATGATATTCATTTTAATGTCAATGAATAATTTTTTCATTAAAGTGCCGGTGATATAGTTCCCTTTGACAAAAAATGTGAGGTATCTGTTACTTGTTTATATATTTTTTGTTTAATTATCATAATTACTATTCTAAAGTTGGTGATTTTTCTAAAGTATGAGCGAACTCAGCGGTTGTACTCTCATCAACACTCTTCGTAAAGTATCTAATAAAAGTGCTTTTCCAGAAAACTTGCTGTTCATGGCACGGCATTGACACGCAGTAGTTACAAATTATTCAACTTTGGCAAGTATATAGCAATTTTACAGAATTATATGTTGATTTTTCGTGATTTTATTGATGATTGATCCCTGGTATAAGGCTATTAGAGTTTTATATTTCAATTTATGATATTCACGAGTTTTTTCAACCCATTAAAAGAGTGAAATTGAAGAGTATTTACTTGTAATAAAATTTCATATTAAAAATCGATATAGCTAGTCATTTAGATTTTGACTTACCATGTTCAGTTTTTGAAAATATAGAATAATTTTAGGATTCGGCTAAAATATTGCTTACATAATAGATATTAAATTTATGTACCGAATTTTATCCATCTAGCTCTCTTCATATCTAGCATTAACTTAATTCATTCCGAAAGTATGACGAATATTTGATCAGAATTTACATCAAATGCTCAAAATATTTTTAAAGAATGTATACTAAATTTTATCCGTCATACATCAAAGATGGCTGAAAGTTTTTCAGTTATTTTTCTTAAACGTTTTAAAAATTTTTGAAATTTAAAGAGATCTGAAACCTGGAGATACTTCAAAATTTTCGACGGTTACGATAATTCAATACTGTTTATACGGAAACAAAACAGAAAAAATCGGATGATGTCCTAATGTATTATGTCATGTAATTACTGTCAAAGAGAATCAAAGGAGATGCTTGATGATTTTAAGTAATCGAGCTGATTTAATGTACCAGTGTAAGGCAAAATTTAAAGTTTTTCATTTATTTTTGATGTTTATTCTTGTCTTTAAAAAGGTGAATATGGATATTTGATGATACTTTTATTCCCGGTATCTGGGTGTCACTAAATACCAGCTCCACCAATCGATACCATCCACAATTCATTGAATATAAGCACGCTTTTGTAGGTCTAAATTGCTGGTTAAGTATCTTCGGTATGTGGACTTTTTTAAAAGATTGCTACGATGGAAATACTTTGGACATCCACAGAGTCTTCAAAGCCATTTGAAAAAAGATTGTAGGATAAAATTGAAAAGTAAGAATTCCTATTAAACAAAAGTAAATATTTCGCTGTCTGTACATTTCGTAAAATTGTATGTTTAAATCGTTTTATCGCTGTTAGTAGGCGACTATTTTGCAAAATATTAGCTGCAATATAATTCACTTACACAAATATTTAAAGTTACATTGTCTGGAAAAACTACCAGTGCGGTTTAAAATTGGGAATGCAACAAATTGGACGAGTAAAGGCATAAAGTCTTTTTAAAAAATTAATCTTGTTCGGTAACGACTCTAAATTAAGTTCATCGCTTTCTTCCCTTAATTCTCCCTCCTATAAATCGATTTATTTAATTTACATGCCTGATATAACAGACGATGTGTCTTAAAACGTAAAGTCATGAAATGTTGATTTTTCATTTTGGAACCGAATTATCCAATTAGCACGTTTTTTAAAGCTTCCTCGTTCGTGATATCTGCCCTGCGCATTTGACAAACTTATCGTTAATTGGTCATAGTCATTAATAGGTCATTATACAAGTCTCGGTTTCTTTAGTTTAGATACAATAACGTCACGTTTTTGAAAGCAACAGTAGGACAATTTTGGGACAAATCTCATAAACTTGATCCACAAGCACATGACGAGTTCGATACCTAGGCTGGCTTCCCCTCTTTAAACTGCCTCACCGCACCAGCGGGAGGGCGTTTAAAGCCATTACAAGGTATAAAGTTTCATATTTATTTCAAATGAGATCGCAAGTTTTGTAAGAAAAACTTGCGAAGTTATTGAAATAAAGGGATTGTTTCTACCTATAATCAGAAATATTAAATGAATTTAAAATTGTTTAACGTAAGATGTATTAAACTTTTGTACAAAAGGGAACTGGTGTAGAAGGTATTTTAATGTCTTTAAAAACTTCTACCCATTTCATGTGTGGTTAAAAAAGTTTATGTAGAAACGATTTGTTTTATACTTCAACACCAAAACGAAAAAAAATCACACAAAAATCAGAGCACAATGAATTTTTGTAAACCGTACAAACATAAATGTTAAACAATACCAGAAGGTTTTCACATGATAGTTTAATTATATATTTACATCATATTTTAAAGCAAAACTAATGCTGTTTCGCCACCCCAAAACCTCTTCTCTAAACTTCCTCACCACAAAAGAGGGAGTGTTTTTGGTCATTACAATATATCAGGTTTGCCATTTCCTTCAAATGAAATCAAAAGTTTTGTAAAAATATTTTGCAAAGTTATTGCAATAAAGAGATTGTTTCTTGTTTTAATCATAATTGTTAAATAAATTTTTTTAAGGTAAGATATATTATCTTTTGTAAAAAGATTTTAATGTTTTAATAACATCAACATATTTAATGTGATTTCCTAAAATAGTCTAGGTAGCAACGGATTTTTTTTATACTTTTATACTTAAATGAAAAAATTCACATAAATCGGAGCACAATGAATTTTTGTAATACTTATGTTGGTACAGTTTAAAGTTACTAGAAGGCCTTCACAAGATAGTTCAGTTATATATTAAGTCTTTTTCAAAATGAATCCCATTTTAAAGCAAAACTAGGGCTATTTTGGAGTGGACCTCGTAGATTTGGACTGCGGTCAGATGACGAGGACAATGTCCAAGCTGGTAGTACTCTCCGAAAATCCACGCTACATCAGCAGGAGGTTTGGGCCAGACGAATTTAACTTGCATTAGATCAGATTACACTACGATTCTTCGTTGAAAGTTGGTATTTGTTTTTAAATTTTCTTTCCATATCTTTAAATCCAAAACTGTACCTTTTAATCATTCATAAACTTTGTATAGTTCAGAAAAAATATCGGGCATGTGTTATTTGTAATTTATAAATATTATATTAATAGAAATTTTTGAATTCGGAAAGCCCTCCTTAAAGTTTAAATTGTCGATAGTTTCTTGTAAAAATGCCATTTTATATTTTCATAATAATTCAATCATTTTTCTATTTCTGATTTTTCAAGTCTTAAGTCTGATTTCTCATTCAGAATCTATTGATTTAAAATTAGTTTTAAAAAAACTGTAGTTATACGAGAGAAACGTTTTAGTGGGCGATTTCATTATATGTAATTGCAGAAAATAATATCCATGCTTTGGTATGTACGTCTTCAATTCCTTATGGCAAATTTGCTTGAAAGATAATGTTTTGTTTAGTCTTTAATGTTAATGACAATAAAGATTTTCAATGATAATAATGGAGAATACGAAATCTATGTTTTTCAGATACTAGTCTCGAGTCATAATGCTGAACATAAAAAATTTTAGGTACGTTCTGTTATTGATAATAAAACAAGCTTGACTCTACAGTGCGTCGCGTAATCGTTTGGCAACATGTTTTTACTTCAATAAATAAGCTCCACATGATTATTTCACATGGAAATGAAGAATACTTTGAAATTCCTTTTTAAATGCGCTGTGATAAACAATTGCAGAAGAGACCGATTTAAGGCAACAGCGGTACTAGAAGTAAAATTAAGATACTTTTCAACTTACTTGAAATTTTTCAGATACATTTCGTATTGCATTTTCTTCTACTTAAGTAACGCAAAAAAAGGTTCTCTCAATAAGCGCTTTAAAATATTAAATGAGTTAATTCTAAGTTTTTCATTCCAAGTGAAATCAAATTTGAAAAAATCTCTCGAAATCAATCGGAAAAAAAAAGCGAGGAATAATCTCTATTTCGTAGACTTTCAAAATATAAAAATGATTACTAAGAAGTCATCTACCCACTCAAATGTTTTAAAACTGGTGAAAATATCTAAAATGCAGTAAAATCTGCATATTGAATGCGGAAGAAATATTCATAATCTTTGAATACCGCATCCAAGTAGTTTCCAAGCTACTAAAATTCTATTATATTGATTTTACATGGTGTTCTCTGGTACAGTCTAATACGAAAGATAAAAATCATGGCAGTTGTTGTATTTCATCCTCTTCAATAAGAGAATGTATTAATGTAAAATTGACAAGCGTTTTGATTAAAAGTGACAGGAATCCTATTTTGGAAACCAAAGATCTGTGATGAAAGAAAATGTCTTTTAAATTCGTTAGCTTTTTCATTCATCGGCTTGAAATGCAACGTCATAGAAATCGTCTGCGGTTGCGGGAGCTGCTCATTGTAAAGACTTTTTTATGTTGTTGACTGGAAACAATCACCCCCTGCATGTGGAGCGACTGCTTTTTCTCTGGGCGAGATTTATGGAAGCTATCGGGACGGGTAGGAAATTTTTCCTCAGTTTTGTAAAGAAGGAATATGGGTAAGTTCTGCTATTTATAATTGTCATATCGAAATGACTATTGAATATAATCATGTTATTATATCCATTATAAATAAAATTTTAAAAACGCCCTGATTTTATTTCATTGGATATTGATAGGTTGGGCAACATGACATCCTGTTCCTCACCTTTATGAATGGCATCATTAACTAAGGGACTCCGTCAACTACCAGTAGTGCTGCTTTCTGATCCATGTACATACCTCCATCTACATCTATATGCTTGATGAGAGGAACCACTCACTTCAGATGTTGAAGGTAATGAGTAAATTCAAGGGTAAATGATTCAAGGTTGAATGATTAATTAAACTACATGGAATTTGGAATAGTTCTTTTTAATTGGCTAGTCTAGAAATACGAACCAATTGAATAATTTTTTAGTGTCTACAAGTAGATTTAAAACGTAATTATCTTGATATATTTATTGAAATAGATGCATTACTTTCAACTAATTCCTATAACTTGAATTACCGAAATCGGAACAGGGTCATACTTTCTTCTGAGTACAGGATTGAAAGAAATTGAAAGAGTTAAAATAAGCAGCTTCTGACGAACTTCTGCATGTTGTTACAAGGGAGCTACGGCAATCAATTCCTAAACAAAGGGCAAGACGTAAAAAAATGTTTCATACTTGTTTTGCTTCCTCTGACTTCTCTTCTGCATAGCCTATGAGAAACTTACTGTTTCGAATAGCCAAACGTATAGCAATTTTTAAACATTTTCTTCCTTTCTTATTATAGTTAGCAAATATATTTCTCGTAAAGATAATTAAACTCGGTTTTCCCCCTGATATTGGGTAAAATAAAGTGAAAAGCCGTGTTGTCCTGAAATTCCATCTTTGGAAACAGGCCTTTCGGTAGAAGTCAGAGAAAGCAACAAAATCTCAGTAGCATTTGCTCCTCGGATATAAAAAAATAAAACTTTATGGCTGGTTCTTTTCATTCCCTTGATAGCTACGGGAACAGGATAAGGATTTTTTTGCTTGGATTATTGATTCAGTGCATTTATATTAGAGGATTTCTCTTTTTCAAAAATAAATGCACTTGAAGTAAACTTCAGCAATATCTCCAATCATTAACAGGAGACACTGCTTCTTGGAAAACTGCTGGGGCTTAATAGGTAACATACTTTTGTTTGTGCGTTTTTTCAGTTACTTATAGTTTTATTTTATAGCTAAAAGAGTAATTATCTCTTTCTATTCCTTAAGTTTTAATATCATTTTAATGTCAATGAATATTTTTTTTCGTTGCAGTACCTGTGATATGGCTCCCTTTGACAAAAAAAATGTGAGGTATTTGTTACTTGTTTATATTTTGCTCAAAATCTCGTGATTTTAAATTGATTAATCTAAACTTGGTGTTTTATCTGGAGTATGAGCAAAATAAGTACTCTCATCAAAACTTATCTAATAATGGTTCTTTTCCAGAGAACTTTCTATTCATGCCATGGAATTGGCCAGCAGTGGTTACAAAATATTGAACTTTGGCAAGTATACAGCATTTGCTGAATTATATTTTGTGTCTTCGTGATTTTATTGATTGATGCCTGGTACAACGCAAATAGCATCCGATAATTGAATTTACGATTTTGATGAGTTTTTTCAACAGAAAGAAGTGAATTTGAAGAGAATTACACATGTAATAAAATTTCATACAAAAAAATATAACCAGTCATTCCAATTTTGAATCATCGCGTTTAGTTTCAGAAAAATTATAGACCTGTATATGGTCAACCCATTTTAAGATTAGCCTAAAATATTGCTTTCATTATAGATATTAAATCTGTTTACTAAATTTTATTCATCTATCTCTTTTTATTTTGAGTTAGCTTGTATTCGATAGTCATTTTCCGGATGGATTTTGATCAGATTTTGTAACAAAAAAATCTAATTGTTTAATGTAAAGACCGTATACCAAATTTTATCCGTCATGTATGAAACATGGCTATAAACTTTTTTCAATTTTGTCATAATGTATTTTCATAAAATATTTCTCAAATTTAGGGAGATGTGAAACGTGGAATTTCGTCGAAATCTCGGGTTCGAATTTTTAATGATTACAATAATTCTATACTTCGTTTATGTAAACGGAAAAAATCAGATGATATTCTGGAGTCAATATCATGTAATTTATTATCAAATAAGAAAATGACGCGATAGAACATCCTTTAACGAATTTAAGTAATGGAACCTATTTAATGTACCAATGTAAGGCAAAATGTAAAGTTTTTTCTTCACTTGGTGTTTAGTTTTCTCTTTGTAAAGAGGGTTATGAATATTTTATGATACTTTAGTTTTACAGGTATCTGGTTTTCGCTAAATATATACTGCATATATGCACATGCTTTTGTTTGTACAAATCACTGGTTAGTTATCCTCTGCTTGCAGAGCTTGTTCAAAAAAATCAGTGTTGTGATGGAAGTACTTTCGACATCAACCAAGCTTTCAAACCAATTTGAAAGAAATGCAGGATTCAACTGAGAAAAGAGCAAATTTCAATTGAATAAATGTAAGTAAAATATTTCACTGCTTGTACATTTCATAGAATTGTAAGATGAAATCATTTTGACTGTTATTAGACGATTATGTTGCAATATATTAACTGCAATAAAATTCCTTTGCAGAAAATATTTAAAATATATGCGCTGGAAAAACCGCCACCAACGCTGTTTAAAATTGTGATACAAGAAATTGGACAAATTCATCTAGTCTTACTGAATAAGATTGATCTTTTTGTAACGCATCTAAAATGAGGTTATTGGTTTCTCCCCTAAATTCACCCACGCATAAATCGATATATTTAATTTTCATGCGTGATATAACTGACGACGCGTCTTAAAATGTAAAGGTTATTAAAAGTTGATTTTTTTATCGTGCAATTGAATTACCCCTGTGCATTTGGAAAACATGTCGTTATTTTCAAATAATATCTACCCATTGATAGATTATAATAAGTTTAGTTTTATTTAGTTTAGATATTTTTAAAGCAACACTAGGGTTATTTTAGGACTCGCCTCGTAATCTTGAACCGTAGTCAGCTGAGGACGCCTCCTGAGCTGTCCCAACCTTTCTGAACTTCCACCCCATACCAGCGGAAGGGTTTTTTAAGTAATTATAAGATATATTAATCATTCCCTTCAAATTAGATAAAAAGTTCTGTAAGTAAAGTATGCAAAATTATTCCAATAAAGGGATTGTTTCTACCTATAATCAGAAATATTAAAGGAATTTCAAATTATTTAACGTAAGATATATTAAACTTTTGTACAAACTGGAATGAAAGTAGAATAGATTTTAATGTCTTTAATAACTTCTACGCATCTCATGGCAGATTTCCTATAACAGTTCATGTAGCAAAGAATTGATCAATACTTTTAGATTTAATCGAACGAATTCGCACAAAAATCGGAACACAATGAATTTTCATAATTAATACCAACATAAGTGTTAAACCTAACCAGAAGGTCTTCTCAGGATAGTTTAGTTACATATTAACATTTCGTTTTAAAGCCAAACTAGGACTATTTTGAGACGGATCTCATAATTTTGAACCACAGACAGATGACGTGGATGGCACCCTAGTCGTCATCATTCTTTGAAATTCCGCATTACAGCAAGAGTGTTTATACCCGACGAATTTAGCTGGCAACAGGCCAGCATAATGTTGAGCTTATAAACCAGGTATTTCATTGGAATTGGAATTAAATGTGAATTTTCTATTATTTTTAAATCCATGTATCATGAAATCATTCATAAAAATATTGTTAACCAATAAATATATAAATTACGAATAATAAATGATAAACATTCAAGAGAAATCATTCAATTCGGTAGGTCCTCTTGAAATAAAGTATAGATTGTCGATTGTACGAATGCAAATTTATATTTTCATAATCTTAATTTATTTCTATTTTTCGACTGTTATGTCTGATTTATCATTCAGAATTCATTAATTTAAAATTAGTTTTAAAAAAACTGTAGAAATTCGAGAAAAACGATTTAGAGGTTTATTTCATAACATGTAATTGCAGGAAATAAGTCTTTCTGTTCTTTACTTTGTACGTCTTCAATTCACTATGGCAAATTTGCTTTAAAGATAATTTTTGTTCAGTTTTCAATGTCAATAGCGATAAAGATTTTCAATGATAATAACGATGGAGAATTCGAAATCTGTTTTGCTTGTTTGCTGCAATACTGGTGTCGAAGCATAATGTTGAACATAACCAATTTTAGAAACTTTCAGCAATTAATAATAAAGCAAGCATAACTGTATAGTGAATCGTATATTAGAATTGGAAACATGTAATTACTTCAATTTATAAGGCACACGTGCTTAGTTTAAAGGGAAACAAAGGGTGCATTGAAATATCAAATTCGCTTTGATAAACAATTGCAGAAAAGACCGATTGAAGAAAACAGCGGTACTAGAATTATATTTAACCTGGAGATTTAGGAAAATATCAGGATGTATGAATTAAACTATTAAAAAACGTTATTAAAAAACTATTTTCATTGTGAAAAAATATGATGGTATAAACTGGCTTTTATTTTTATTTCAGAATTGTTATGCGAGTTTAATTTACAAAGTAGCCATTTAGTAATTTGGAAGTCTAATTGATTTGTAAAAGTTCATCCAGAGAAAAAAAAATTAGTAACATGCAGCTATTCAAAAATCGTGTATTTTTAGTAAAGTTCACGCATTTTAACGTTAAATTGTAGGCTTTTGGAGTATGAGAAAAATAATATGCATTTATTTGGAGGAAATGTTTTAATTTGCATTCTAAACTATTGTTATCTAAGATTCTAAACAATTGTTAAAAAACTTTTTACTTTTTTTACCATAAAGAATTTCGTAATTATTTAAAATTATTACTTTTTTAAAAATGGCATTTTGTGAAATTAATATTGTATAATTTATCCTAAAGAACTTTTGTCCTTAAATCAATTATTTATTCGTTTTTTTTTAATGTTATTTAAACTTTCTACTTTACGCAACATTGATTCTTTGTTTAAAAAAACTCGTAAACCGTATCTAGAACTTCATTATTCTTTTTATCACAAATAAGACATCGTATGAAGTGCAAACGGAATAGAATATATTGCTTGTATCGACTTTTTCTTCTCGTTCCTTTTTATCTGCAAGAAAAACCTAAAGCAACGTCGAAAAACAAGCTTTATTTCCAGTTGAATTTTAACGATAGGTTTATTTCTGAATCTTTTTGTGAAGTTGAAATGTTCAGCAAAAATAGAAAAAGCTTGCAATTCTGAAAGAATTTGGTTATCTTGTAAAAAAAATTCGAATAGCGGTATTTTAATACTTTTATAGGCATAAAAAATTTAACGAATTTCTGATCAAAATTTTGAACTTGAATTTAAAGATATTAAATATTTTTCCATATTTTTAAACTTTAATGTTTGCAATTTAATGAATATTTTAATGATTTTTCAGGCTTTTTGCATCTTAAATTATAATGAAGAAAAACGGAAATTCTTATTGTAAATTAACTTGTTTAACTGGAAATCTGAAATCCTAAACTGTTTATTCAATAACAAAATGTTGCCTGAATTTGAGATTTTTTATTTGGAGAGAACGGAAATGAGCTCGAAATTCTTGGTTATTAAAAAAAAAACTGTCCAAGAAATTCGAAGTATGGAGAAAATCCTTAACGGGAAGTATTTTATGAACTTGTAGAAATCGTACCTCTATGGCGATAGTTTATAAAGTTCTTTGCCCTAGTTCTTTATCGACTGATTTTACTACCCGGAATTCATGCAAGTTTTAGTAACCATACAAATTTATTTCAGAATATATGAAAGGAAATTTGTCTTTTCCTAAACAAGACCTTGAACAGAAATCTATTCGGAATGTACAGTTGATATGCAAGGCGTAATTAAGCATATTGTCATTTATGGAATCGTTCGTCAATATATCGCTTCCTTCGAAGGATGTGACCATTATGAATCTCTGGAGATGCCCTTGCTAATCTCAAAGAATTTGGATATATATTGCATCCGGTTCTCAATAGAATATTTCAGTACATTTTGTATTCAACTTGTCTTGTTTGAAGCCTTTTGTATGCTTTTTATTATGCCAACCCTTATGCTATATGGCATTAAACCCTCTACCCGAAAGATTTTATTATCTGTTTGTGTTCCATAAGTTGTGATTCAGCAGTTCAGATTTTAAAATTTGTAGGTTCAAAATCGGACGTTAAAACATCTTTCATAACTTTCGAGAATAGCGTGAATATTTGTTATTGTGGAGTGCGTTTTGAAAAATAATGCATAAAATGATATCCAATACGAATGTGAGACTACTGAAAGTCAAGTCCAAGAAATATTTTCAGCCATAAACTAACTGCCAAAGAATTGTAAATTGAATGCCTAATTTAGCCTGAAACATCTAAAACAGATGTGAGCGTGTTTTTTAATAAAATAGGCTGACATTGAATCGGTTCATTGGAACAGTTTTTAATCGATATTTAGCAGTTTCTTTTTATTTGAATTTTCGAATCAAGAACTTTTATTAAATTTTCTATACAGGACTATAAATGAACAAATTTTTGAAGATATGAATAATTTGCATTCAACTTCAAGGAATTATAATGGAAGATTTTTTTAATTGCTGAGTAATTCACAAACTGTGCTAGAGTACAAAACCCTTTGTGAAAACAAACTTTGCAGGCTTTTATTTGCGAAATTAAAGTCTACAGTAACCGAAGATAATTAAAATATCTTTTTTTATTTACCTGTATTTAACAGATTTAAGCAAATTTAATTCTAGTGTTGCTTTGCCATATTGAATAAATAAAACTTCTCCAGTCTCGTCATTTAAACGGACCTTAAACGGACTCTTCTTTATGAGCTAATTCAGATTCCGTTGTTAATAATAACATGCAATTGGTCTTGTATTCTAATATGGAAGTAAGATCTGTTCCTGAATGCTGTTAAGGTGCTAAGTTGAGCTTCTTAGGAATCAAACATGGGGAGAGGAATAAGGCAGCTGAGGGATAGTTGGAAAAGGAGACAAATTCGGTGCAGGTGATGGTTCTACAGCATTGAATAAAATGCCACATAATTTCGGGCTGAAATAGCATGTTTAACAAACCTATAATTTTTTTAAGTTTCTTCGACTCTATTGTATTTTTGTGAATTGAAGTAAAACGCCAGACATGTCCGTCTCGTGAGAAAACATCTAAACCCAGGATTGAATAGTAAAATGGATTTTTTTGTTTAGGTTCTTGGAGAAAGGAAAGTGAGAAACGGTCAAGGAAATGGTGTGCTGAGAAGGAGCAATGTAGGCAGATGGGCCAATGGGCTGGCATGGTGGAGGGAATGTTGAATGGAACATGGAAAATCTTGCTCTTTTCTAACGTTTCGTCAAGTCATTGAAAGTATCATCAAAAGCTTTAATAATTGTCATATTGCCTTTTTAATTTCATTATCTAGGAAAAGCAGCATCGCATTGAAGCTTTTTTTTATCTAATTAAAGCAGCAATTTTAAAACTTAATTTACATCAATACTTATTCATTAAATAGAAAATGAAATTCATAAGCTTTAGTAATAAGCATCCGAGAATAAAATTGCGATTAACATTTGCTTTTATTATCCTTGCCTTAGCATCCCCAAAATAATCCATATACATCTTCAAACATAAAAAGGATTTTCAGAACCCGACTAAGCCAAATTATGGCCTGTGACAAAATTTCCTTTGGGAGGGGCGGGGACTTCTGCTTCACGCTTTAGTAATGATGAACTGTGCACAAAATTTGTCTAGGATATTTTTGTTGATTCAAAATACTATTTAAAATAAAAATTTGATGTTAAGGACCCAGGTCAAATGCCCCATATGCCCTTGCCAGGCTCAAAAAATTTTCGAAACTAAAAGATACTTTATTACTTAGCAAATTGACGAGCCTTTGTGCTCTTCATAAAACCTTCGATAATAAAGAGAAACCTTTTGTTGCTCTTTCAAAATTTTAACCAAAGATCTACTCGCATTCTTCACATCGAGCACATTTAAAATGCATGAATCCACCTTCAAAATAGTTGCAATCCCCGAATTAGTTTGGTGAAGTTATCTATAGCCTTCAAATTTTTATTACAAATTTTGACTATGTAAAAGTTTTAAGGTTTAGGTGGTTGGTGATTACTCCAGCTTTGCATGTTGTATAAAATCAACGATATAGAATTTTAAACTGAAGTTGAACATCTTGTTCTAATGATGATCGTTCATGAATTTCAACATGGTTTGAGTTCTTCAATAATATTACTTTGTAAATAAAATAGACATAAGATCTTAAAGCCAGTGTTTAACATTAAAATATTTTACTTTTATTGCCTGATTAAATAACATTGACTGATTCATAAAAGTGTTCTTCTGATTGAAATAAAAATGAATATATATTTGTGAGTGTAGGTTGTATATTTTTATATTGTTTTATACCATGTAGGAACAAAAATAGCTTTAAAAGTTGTCTTAAAGGTAGCAATTTGATGTCTGTATGATGTATCGCTAAGTCAATCAAGAGTAACTCAAGTTTTTATATAATTTGATGAAAAGTAGTTGCATAGAACAGATTGTTAATCCCTTAACATAAATATTCATGTAAATAACTTAGTTATAAGAAATTGTGTTTTATTGCAAGAAATGACCAAAAATTAGTATCCGGAGGCTGGGGGATTTTTCTGGTATCATGTAGATATTCATATTTCTCCTTGTTAACTACAGAAAGTTGAGCGCATGAAATGAATCTAAACTAGAATTTGCTAAATTACCTTTAAATGTATAGTATAGATAACGTTTTAATGGAATTCAATCTGAGCGTTAAATTTCAAATTTTCGTCATGGGCCTATGGTAACCAATTCTGCAATGGCATGTTATACTTGCCATCATACGCATGTGTGACATGTTTGAGCATACACATATTTGTTCGCTATAAAAATCTTTGAACACCTATGTTAGCAAAAACTCAGAATTTTGCTGTGCAGAGTCAAATTTAATCTCACTTTGTAAAATTTTTCAGAATTAAATCGTAGAGGCGAATGTTCCGAATAAGTCCGATGTCGACGTTTCTGAATATACCCTCCGCCTCACATTTAATTCAAACCTAGACACCCTTTTATCAAGACCGAGGATTGGACACATGATTCGGTCTTCATCAGCTGTTACAGAAGCCTCTCCATTTAGCTCAAATTCAAACTGTTTTGGTCTGTTTTATAATGTCCATGATTTATTTGTTAGTGTCTAATATTTTTCAGAATCGTCCTTCCTAACTTGGATGATTTTCTTTCCTTAGTCCTTATAATAATTTCAGTCGATAAAAAAAACAAGTTTCATTATTTATATTTAAGCATTACCCCGCCTTTCAATTTGCCTGCTATACTTTGCATTATTTTTCCTCTTTTCAATGATTTATATATTGTTATACTTTTAGAATTGGTTCTCATTTTACTTTTAGATCTTATCTTTAATTTTTTTTAAAAAATGTGAAGGGTATGGTGCAGCTTTGCCCGAGATTGAGTTTGTGATGATGCCGTGTCTGCGTTAGAACAAAAAGCTTTTGTGGGTAAAGACATCAGAGGGCAGGTCTTAATTCTAGCTCGTATGAAGATTCTAATCATACACTCGCTTATATAATTACTTTTCACAGGGGGCTTTGTCATACATTTGTATATAGAATATCAACTTAAGAACCCGAACGTGGGCTTGAACTTGGGATGTCCATATAATGGGAAGACGCACTACTCCTAGGCCAAGACAACCTCAATGAGAGACTGGCTTTGTGTTTTGATTCAAAAGCCAAACAATGCTACTCTTCGCTACTCATTCTGCAGTGAATTTTTGATGCAGTTTGGGAAATATATTGTCAATATCTTGTTTCTTGACGCAAACACCACCTGTCTTTTGATATGATAGTGATGATTTTTGAGCTCTGGCTGGTTTTGATGTTTTTGTCTTCAGATCAACATTCGAATTTAATTCGCTTTTTATACCCTTTTGTATCTCAAATTGAAAGCTGGAAGAATTCGGTGACAGGGGACATACGACTTCAATCTGTCTGTTATGGACTAAATAACTCTAGAAAATTTAAAATGCAATTTGGATGTGATGACTTGATGCGTGTCGAATGATAGAATCGGGGTGTTAAATGTTAGTATTTATCATGAAAACTAAAGAACTTCCAATCGATTTAAGGTGGGTTCGTTTTGATTAGCAATAAACACTTGCTTAAATGCATAGATTTTTTTTCGTTCGGTTTCTGTGCTCTCGAAAATGAGAATCAAATTATTAAAAGAATTTCAACAACATGAGGAATAACATAGATAGAAATTTTGTATCAATTTATAATTGCGCCTGTAAATGTAAAATTAAACTTTTCAAATGGATTCAAGATTCTATTTCATATCTAACTTTGATGTTCACCTTTCAGAACCTTTAAGAATTGCTTAGTCAGCCTTTCAGAGTTTGAATGCAATTTTTTGGATTTGTAGCTAATGAATCTAGAAAAAATTCGCAAAGAAAGTCAAATGAATTTCATGGGAGGTCTGATGGCTTCTTTAACGAACTGGTTTATTGAAATGCACCCTTTCTTTAATTCTTGGACGATTTCTGCATATAATCTCCATGAATTGGATTCGGAATTCTGATCTTTGCCAATTTGATCCAACCCTGAAATGGGCTAATGCTGATTTTATTGCTTTGATTATCGCATCGCTCGAATGACTTGATCCGATTTCCTGTTTCAGTTTTCTGAAAGTATTTCCCATCATATCCTATTCCTATATCTTTGATTTCTATTCTGTTCTTAATTATGAAAAAATGTGCTTCATTGTTTGAATTCATACGAAAGACAACAAGTACTTTTGTTGTATTTCATCCCATTTCTTGTTTCCTATTTGGCACCATCTTTCAAAAATTGACTTGAATTATTTCCACTTAAAAATAATTACCCGATGTAATTAACTTGTTTTTACTTTAATTCAATAGATTGAACTATATAGGTTACGATAGTCACAAGAAATAATGCTGGTCTTTAAACAGGCTGTTCACATAAAATTCATACATGACGTATGAAGAGTAGTTATCGAAGTCTACAAATAAAACTATGCATCTTTCTGACTACGCTTTAAAGCTTCAATTTACTTAATCTAATTGTATTTGAATATTTTTAATTAAGAGCTAAAAGTTTTTATAATTTCTTTTTCGTATGAACAGTTCAATTTTATGGGAAGATTATGCAAAATTTCCATGAATCTTCAATATTTTGAAATATCGAAGAAATAAGAGCTCGAATCTTTTCTTTGATTGTTTTTCCATCTTAATTCGTTTCAATCTACTTAGATTTTTCAAACATTGCTAAAATCCTGTATGCAGCTGTATTTGATTGCCATTTAGTTCGGATATTTGGTTTTGATGAATGTCTCCAATTCGTGAAGCAATTTATCCTATTTTAGGAATTTGCTCGAAGCAATTCTACTTTAAGACAGAATAAAACATGGGAAGCATGTAGGAGATAAAACTTCATTGCTTTAAGGGCTAAATAGTTTAATTTCATTTGTGAATAGATCACAGAGCTAGGATTTAGTCAGCCATATTCGAATCGTTTCATACATTTGTTCATAACCGGTTCTCAGCGGGGCCGCCGAGATGAGTGCTATCCCTCCTAACTCTTATCGCTATC
>JAOUZG010011397.1:0-14412 GCA_026289955.1 Argiope argentata | reverse complement strand
GAACTTCGCAACGACAAGAAACCTGTTCAGCGCGGCGTCTCATTAGTGGAAATGGCTAGTCCCGTGCAGAAAGCATTCTCTGTGTTGGAATTTCACAGTTGCCGTTCTGTTATTACAGTGCAGAGAAAATTTCGTCAGCGGTACAATGAAGAACCTCCAAATGCGAACAACATACGTAGATGGCATCGGATGTTTGAGGAAATCCCTGTGATTTCTACCTATGGGGTTATGTGAAAGACAGAGTGTTTGTGTTTCCCTTGCCCAAAACAATTGAAGAACTGAAAGTACGCATTTGTAATGCGCTTGAGTCGGTTAATGAACAAATGCTTCAGAATGTATGGCGTGAAATGGAATACCGATTAGATGTTGTCCGTGTGACCAAGGGAAGTCACATAGAACATCTATGACTTCTGTATATAAAATTTTGAAGATTCTTCTACATTCTGTGTAAATCTTATCGATAAATATTTTTTCATTAAATAGTTATAGCCGTTTGTAATCGCTATATTCATTTTGACTTACCCTGTATTGTTCTAAAAATATTTTAATTTGTACTTTTTCCATCTACCTTCTATTATGCAAGGTTGTGATTAAATATTATTATATTTAAATAATTTAATTTGTACTTTGCATGTACCTCCTATTAAGCGAGGTTGCTATTTAAATATCATTATTCTTTTAATAATTTAATTTGTATATTTGTTGACTTTTATAATAAACTGTTTTAAAAACTACAGTCCACTACTTTACTTTACTGAGCTACAGACAGTAAATAATTTCCAAATTTGGCATTGTTTTTTTTTCTTTCAATATTTTGTTTCTCACTGCTATTTTAATAAAATATCAAATAAAATTGAAACCTTACAGCTTTTTCAATTCAAAGTCGAATGTATATAGAACAGTTTATGGTAGTGGAGAGGATAATAAAAATTATTATTTAAATAATTCTCAATTACAAATAATATTTCTCAATTCAATTCTCAATAAAAAAAACTGAAGGCAAAGACTCCTACCTCTCCTACAAATTTATATCAGGTAGGAGAGGTAATGTTATATTATAAATACTTTTTTCGTACTTTCCAGATTAGCATTCATAAACGAAATTAATACTTTTGAGGTTATATTATTTCAAAATTCGATATTTGATTTACAATTTGCTTATTTTTCTATTTCTAATTTTATTTACTTGTTCTAATTTTTTACTTATTCTACTTACTCTAATTGTTCTACTTATTTCTAATTCTATTTACTCTAACTTTACTTATTTATAATTTTATTGTTATTGTTTTTTTTTCTTTTTTATTAGACTTTGAATTAGATTATTATTGGATCTGCATCTTAAAATAAGCAAGCCTTAAATTCCTATTTATCTTTTTATGTTAACAAAATACTTTCTTCTACAAATTTATATTCACGGTGTATAATTATTTATTTCTAGATAACGTATAACAATTTTAAAATACTTCAGCATTTTAATTAACATTTTCATTTCCAAAACTAACGAGTCCCATTTAAACACTAAAACTCCGAAATTAATGGCTCTCTAAATAAACAAATTAGGTTTATCTATAAAACATATCTAGATAAGTGTTACTCTACAAACAAGCCAATAATTATTAACATTTCTATCTCAGTCAGCTACATTTATTGCTTCCGTATGCAGAGAATTTATTATTATTATGTTATACATTGTAATTATTGCTAACTGCAAAATGTTGCATTAATCGGAATCGCATAATGTATAATGGAGACAGTCTAATTCTTATCTTAATGTGATAACACATTTATTAGCGTTTAGGGATATCGATTATATTATGTGAAACTAGATATTATTCTGCTGTGGTTCTTTGGATATTTTATCTTATGTTATGCTAAACGTAATTTAATTCCATGGCGAATACATCTGATGGAATTAATATCTGTATATTTATGTAGTTATTGCATAATAAGCTATTGGCGACAAGTTTATTTTGTTTCAAAAATAATTCTGACGCTCACTTCGACGTTGCCATATTTATTATGACAAAACATGATCTTGTTTTGGGAATGAGATTTTCTGGCGTCAACAGAAATCTGGAGTCAAAAAATTAAAATTTTATTATCTGCACGAACATTAAAAAAAATAACTGTTTTTAATAACGCGTTGCCATCGTATTTACAGAAGTTCTGATTTTAAAAAAATAAGTTAATGACTACAGCGAATAAAACCTAGAAAATTGTCATTTTGAGCACATGATTATACGAAAAAAAATAAATAGGAAATGTGCTATTTTTTCAATCAATAAATGCGAGACAAATTTTTTATGATGGTTTGCAATATTAAAGTGACTCATTCAATGCAACCATTAAAAAATAAAAATATAATTTAGCTTGCTAGAACACTTGGTGCTTGGCCGTTAAAGAGATGATGTTCAGACATGATGCATTGAAGTATGCATTTTAGTCTTTTTGTTGTTTTGAGATGAAAAACGTTTGTGGAGGAGGCTGCTTTCACCATATATTGCTTCTGATAGAATTATTATTTAATTATGGTTTACATTTATAATATCAAAAAATGAAGTTCAGTAGCAGATTAGAATCTCTAGCCTACACTTTATAGCAGGATCATGTTTTAGATAATTTAACTATATTTATCTTTAAAATTATTTCCTAAATATTAGTGGTAATATACACATAAAAAAATAAGTTTTAAATATTACTGCAATGCACGGGATTAAAAATGACATAAGGCAGAATTGCATTACCTTAAAAGATTAAATATATAATCAGATTAGTATAAACCTAAACTGAAAAGACTTTAAAAATTTTATATATAGACTAGAAATATCTTCGATGAGACAAAACTGTTCCGGTGAAATAAAAAGTTAATATTTCAAGTATTTTTTCAATTAATAATTATATTAACATTTTCGAATTCCTTTTTTAGTAAGCACTTATTACCCAAAACCCAAATATGCGAAAAATTTGCTAATTTTACATTTTACACACAGCTTTTTAGAATACTTTAAACAATTTTTGCATTATACGCTTTTACTGAAGTATAAATATAAGAATGTACAAAAACAATAATATGGTAAAATTTCACAAACTTTATTAATTATTATTATTTTTTTTTATTATCTCAAAATTTCTATTTTTAAATTTATCTTTAATTCTAATGGAAACCCAATCGAAGAAATTAATATCTATATTTTTGCAGTTATTGCAGAATAAATTAATAATCTTGCACATTTTGCTTCAAAAACCATTTTGATGCTTCGGCTTGAAAGAAATATTTATTATCAGGTCAGGAACATTCTCTAGCTCAAACATCGTAGCTTAATTCATTTACCTTTATCAAAATGAATTGCGACACAATGATAAAAGAAAAATTCAGTGCATTTATCATCATTCCTTCTAAATATTAACAAAATTGTACACTAAACATAAAAATGTTTTAAATATTATTGCAATGTACATGAATATAAACATAATAAATTATTACTTAATAAATTAAACATAATAAATAATTATTTTAAATATTAAATATCTAATAGTATTAGAATAAAAATAGACAAAAGTAAAATTAACGTTACTAATAAAATGTTATAAAAATTTAAAATAGGGGTTAGAGAAATCTTCCGTATGAAAAAAGAAGAAATTTCGATGATAAAGAAGAAAAATGCTGGAATTTTAATTAATTTTAAATATAATTATTGAAATTTCAATTAAAAAAAATTAATTTTCTTTTTTAATTAGCGTCTGTCACCCAAGGCCTAACTACAGGATAAATTTTAGAGTTTTAGGTCTTACATACAGCTCTAAAGAGTTTTTTTTTTTGAAAAAAAATTATTTGCATGTGCTTGCTTGTAATATAAAAGCAAAACAAGTGTCTTTGTAAAATTTCACCTATTTTATTCATTATTTCATTTTTAAATATCTTAGCATTTGATTTCAAAGTGCAGATATTCTTTCATTTTTTCTTGCCCCAAAATAGTAATAAATAATAAAAATGAACTGAAATATTTTCAATTGTGAGTTATCATAATGCCCAAGAAATATAAAAGGTTAATTATTCTATTAATGCATTTATTTTATTAAAACACTATAGGAAAGAAATAATGTTAAAGTTAATTAACGAATACAAAAATTATCAATAGATAGTTCAGCTTCAATTATTTAAAATATTATCAAAAGTGAAAATGACCCAATCGAATATACAGTTGATTTTTTAAAAAATGCATTCCATCATTACAGTAACACAAATTTAATGATTTTAATACACAATTTCAGAATTCATAAAAAAATAAACAATGGCTAGAAATAATGCAGAATACTACGGTTTAAATACAACTATTTTGTGCACATTTTGTACACAATATACCTTTCCTTCAGAGGGGTAAAGCTACAGATAGAGTTTCGTGTTCTTTCGGGTTTTTTTTTATTTAAACACCTCACGTTATCATAAAAACAGATAAGCATCTATTATTATATGCTTAATTATTTAGAACCACTGTGCCCATACACCAAAATATGGATCTTTTAAAAGAAAATTTAAAATAAATCTAGGGAAGCTGTTTATTGCATGAGAGATAAATTTGGCAAAATATTCAAAAGAAAAATAAATCAGTGTCTGAATTTTTAAGCTTCAAAATAGTTCTTAAACTGAGATCGTATGAAAATTACCAGAGAAATTTTTTCACAAATATATGGCATTCAAATTGGAATAAAGGTCATTTAAAGGTCAACATATAACTGCAATGTGTTAAATAAACAAGGTTGAAAAAAGTGCAAACGCTTGACTTAAAATAAAATACTCCAATACAACAAAACAAGATTATTTATTCATATTTATTTTTTTAAGCTAAATAAAAGTTATTTTACCTCCGCCATTCATTAATTTAACAAGAAACTTTGTTTTCGTGATAAACCACCTTTCTCCAAGAAATATCGATGCATTTAATATTAATAATGCTTTCAGTATAATTTTACCTTCGATGTTAATAAATACGAATATAATAAATAAAATAAATAAATCTTTTTATTTTCATCTTTGATATGATAGTATGAAAGGAAAATATCAATAATAAATCTTCTCCTAAAATGTAAACGCATTAAATAACAATTTGTCTTTTTCAAAGGATTTAAGATGCCCTTATCGCAAAATAAACTTGAAATATGTTAATTCAAAGTGAAATATAGAAGTGTTCTTCGTCCATATTAATAATTAATAGACATCTCCATCTTATTAATTATCCGTAAAAAGTACTATTAATTAGGTGTCCATCTAACAAAGAGTTTTTTTAATGAAGAAAAAATGTAAGCAATATCCATTCATTTTAATTTAAATAATTCTCTACTATACTTATTGCGAATGCAATGCATACATATTCCATGAAAAGATTTAATGCATACATTTTCCAATAAAGGATTATTGAAAGTAAATGCAGCTAATAATGATAGCTAATGATTGAATGATTAATGACAGCTAGTGATTGCAATTACAAATTTCTTTTATAAAACCACTTGTAGGAAACATGTTCAAATATAAATATCATTAGATTGTATGGATTTTCTTTTTTAAAATCTAATTATTTCTTCTATAAAAGTTCCAGTTAATTCTTTTTTCTTTTGGAATAAATTTACTGTAAGGACCTATTTTCACAAATGTATGTCCCACACATGTAACATGTAAATGTATGTCCCACACATATAACATGTAAGGGTAGGAAATAGTAAATAGTAAGGATAGTAAGGATAGTAAAAACTCCAAGATTAAAACATACAGAGTTTCCATAAGTAATAATACTTGAATATACTCGATAAAATTACATTACTGTTATCAATTTTCGCTTATGCTTATTTCTGCAATGATAAATTGTTTCAAGTATTTGACTACTTCTTTAATGTCTAAAACTTTCTAATTTGACGTCAAATAAAAAGGGAATTTATTTATTAAAACAATTTCTGAGTACAGTTCTCCTATCTTTATATTTTACTCGAAAAAATGAAAGAATTCTACATTCCCAACTATTGGTCCGATTTTCCCAATTTAAATTTCTTTTAAATTCCAAGATCGCTAAATACAGCTCTAATCTAAATTCACCCATGATATTTTTAATAAAACTGAATGTATGGCCAGGCATTGAAAGTGTCCCCTAGAAGTTAATTTTATTTAGTCTGGAAATTCTATTAAAGCACGATGGTCAATTAGGCCATACGGTGCCAAACACATTAGCCGCTTTGATTCCATATGATATTTCATGACACATTAGATATATTATCAGGTGCCCTCCTCCTTATCACCAAAGTTTTTAACGTTGATTTAATTATAAAATATAGGCTTCTCTCCTATGTTTTATTTAATGGCTAATTTTGTCAAACAGCCAGCACAGCAAACCAAATTAGAAATCTCCATAATTACTATCGAACTCTAAAAGTTTGTTTTATTTTGATACGATACAGTTTCATCATTTTTTAAAGAGACTAGAAATGATTGCATAGAAATAATAAATTATTAAATTCAATGTATGTATTAATATAAATCTTTAATGTAAAGTAAAAATTTTATAATGTGGAAAACTGATTAAACTTGTAGAATTTTTAACAAAATTCAGAAGAGAAATGATTTTTTTAAGGGTAGTTCCTTTAAGAAAACATCAATAAATTTTGAATAAAAATGTATTAAAATGAATAAGAATATAAACTTATTGAATATAATAAAATTAACCTGAATTTTCTCTAAACATGACTGATTTAAGAGATTTAAGCATTAAAAGCAATTAAATTAATTAATAAAAATAATTTTATAATAATTTTGATTTTATAAGTCAACTATTTTACTGTTAGAGACCAGAAAAGAATTTGTTTAACTATGGAAATTCTATAATATTTTAATTAATGACTTATTATAATAAGGATATGGCTTGTTTAAAATACATTTCTTGAAAACATTCCATTTATGTGCTATCTTAAATACTAAGTGAAGCAATAATGTGAAAAAAGGCAAAAAGGCTTCAAACCAGCATATATTAAAAATTCTTTCCTCAAATTCTCATTTTTAAATATTCATGTTCTTAAATAATGTGAAAAAGTTTATGATAACTTTTAAAATTTGAATAAGCTGAAACGGAGAAATTATTGAGATTTCGTTCAGCCACTTATCAGATTTGTGAGAAAGGAACTTATAGCTCTTGAGATATAAAATACAGTAAGTTATTTTATTTTAAAGAAACGTACGTTTTTCTGTTCATTACAAATGTAATACTTCTTAAATATTTTGCAATTGTTCAGAATTTTTAATTTAAAATTGCACTTGGTGCATAAAAAAATTATTTTTCCCATTACATCTTAAAAGAAATACGTCTTCAAAAGGCCATGATAGCCTGGTTGGTAGAGCGTTGGACTCGTACTCCTTAGGTTACTAGTTTGAAACTCACAGACCAAAAGATGCCCCGAGTGCATGGTGGCTGGCGCTCGTTAAATCTGTTCGTGGTCTCGAAGTCCTCCATGTCGAGAGTAATATCACGGGGGGTACTGGGTCAGAGGTGATCGTTCTCTGTTCCCGGTCTAAATTACGATCTGAAATAAGTGGAGGAATATGCATTAAATGAAGTCGGCCCCCTAAAAAGGGTTGTGACATATGTTTACTTAAGTCGTACTCTTGGCCCTAGATGGCGCTACTTGTAAAACAAACAGACGTGTATATCCGGATTAAAATCTGCTGATGTATCAGCGGGGGGCTTGTCCATGGCAAGTGTCATAAGTAACAACAACCAACGCCTTCAAAAAAGATTTTAAAAAAGAATCGATTACCTTTATATAATCAGTTGATTTTTTTATTCGGCTTTTTGTAATGGAACCATTATTTTTATACTCGAGTTTTCATGGAATGAAGGAATTCCATGAATTTTTAATGGCAACACTATATATTAATGTCTTCATGTTTGTCACCAAATCTATGAAATTAAATTTTCATTACGTACTCCTGAGGTCAATAAATGAACTTGTGAAATAATTTATTTCAAGATATGTTTATGATACTCAATTATAAATCAATGAAATAATAAGTGGAAACTTAATGAATTTATTTACATATAAATATAAAACACTTAAATATTCCCAAAAACTTAATTTAGTTTTGGCATTAATATATATTTTTAACTAACAGATAGTTCTGTATTAGATGGAGGGAAACGGTATATTTGATTTGCCCATTCTTGAAATAATGGAACAGCTATCAAACTAAATTTCTGTTCAAGCTAATAATGTCAAACAAACTTGCTATTTTTTATACAATAAATGGTATTTTGAATACTCATGCTCTATCATACTTGTATCACCATGCATTCAACATTCGCTCTGTTCCAGTTGGCAGCGTAAAGAGAAACATAATACCGAAAGTTTCTCTCTACGCTGCCAACTGGGACAGAGCGAATGTCCTTTTCTTCACTGGACACGGCCCATTCCCGACATTCCTACACAGATTCCATCTAGCCAACTCTCCTTGCTGTAGCTGTGGGAAAACAGGATCTCCAATTCACCATGACACAGAATGCCTACTCTCACTCTCTCATGGCACATGAGAAAGCCAGGAAGAAGTCTCGAGGAAGAATGGTACATGAGAGTTGCATCAAATACCCTTTCACGTGGCAAACTCCACTCCATAGTAAACCATATTCGTACATACCAAGACCTCTTCGAGACCTACAATAGTTGAGACCAGAATTCCCCTTGTGAGAATCAACCAAAATTATAACTTCAAAAGTCCCTCAAAAGTGCAGATCTCATGATGGAAATCAAGACCCCAGGACCCAGATGGACGCCACGCATTTCTGACTCTATAGTGATTGTTTATTTGCCATACATAGGTTCACTATTTAATTTGTCAATTTTCACCTTTTTTTCAGTTGGTGATCTAATTTCCCTTGTAAGTTCAACCCATAATCACCATTTGTTTCAGTATTCTTGTTCCCTCTAAGTTATAACTACCGAAAAAATTCAACAGATTCGTGTAAGATTTGACACCGATGGCTTTCTCTCTGGAAATCCCAGAATGCTGTATCGTCTTTCTCTATTTTTCCTTTCAATTTTTTTCTCTTGCTCTCTTCTTGTGCTCATCCAACTGGTTAGATAACTTATCATTATAGGCACCGGGGATACAGGATGGCGTTATGTTGTGTATCACCATGCATAATCGCATACTTCATGTAGAGCCAAAGCAGCCAAAATTAAGGAAATAAGTTCAAACCCCTTAACCGGTTTATTTTTCTTACTATCTAATAAGATGACACCTTCTATTTTGGGAATATTTTCTTATTTTGATCCAAATGGAAATCCGTGGAATACTTGGCTTATCTACACATTCGAAGCCATTTTACTACTGGATTATAATTATTATGAATGATTTATTTTTATTTACAACTATCAAAATTCGATATATAGATGCACGTACGGCGTATAGGCAAACCGGTTAAGGGGTTAAGTAGAAAATTCACTGTATCACTAAACTTAGAACCCTTCAAAACAACGAAATATTCACACATTTACCATCACTTAATGATTTACACCAACAACTTAGAAATTATTGAAGCGTTCAGAGGATGTACACAGGGATTGCAATTACATTGAATTTAAAAATTGCAAGCAAGTATAAGTTATCAAGTGTAATAGTGAGAAATCTGGACCATTATCCTGCTTTTCTTGTTCTGTGTAAATATGTGTAAAAGGATGATTAATCTGCAGTTTATTGTTATAATTTTTGCATTAATTAACCGTTTGACTGCGACGCGGCGCAAAAGCGCTGTGAGTTTCAGTGTATCTTTGTTGCTCCGTGGATGTATACGTAGTCTGACCTCACGCGTACTTTGTAACACGAGATTCTAAAATAACTTTTTACCGTTTTTATATATTATTTTTTTAAAAAAAATAACCATGTCATGGGCTCTTATTTCAGACGTTGATTTGCCTGCGAGTGATTGTGAGGATGGTGAGAGATCAGACACCAGTATTGATGATAGAGTTGTTATAATTGATCGAAGAGAAATACCGATGATTGAAAGCGAGGCTTCTATCTCATTCTCATCTTCTGAAACAGAAGAAACACCAACTTTTACGAATGTTCCTTGTACAAATGTGTTTTCGGAAACAACAAATATTTTTTTCTTATTGATATTCACAATTAATATTGTTTCGTTATAATACGAAAATTATTAAAATTGATTGATATTTGTCTAAATGAGAGTGTTTTATTTGACAACATCAAGTCAAAGTATGTCCCGCAATTTTTGAACGTTCTCGCCAGAATCGCTTAGCAGTCAAAGGGTTAAGCTTTGGGGTTTTAATTCATCTAATTCAATTGCGATTTTTAAGCAAGACAATTTCTTTCTAACATCGATATATATAAGGAATTACAACCAACTAAAAATGACTTAGCATATTAAAAGTTCTATAAGAAAATTTGCTGGGTGAAACTTGCATCTGAATGCAGTAAAAAAATGTAATGGAATTACAGCGAGTAATGTATAAAAAAATGATTTGATGGAATTTGTGCAGCAAAACTTTTGCAATGAATAAGAATTAAAATTATATTGTATTTTTAAAAGTTACTTTCTATAATTATTAAAATTAAATTAAAAATAAATTATATTATTTCCCCTTTCCCTAAAGAAATAACTACTTATTTCTTCAACTCAATAAATATTCATTACTATTCCGCAATTTTAGTACATATACCAGATTTTCTTTTAACTCTCAAACTGTTAAATTCTTGCAATTATTGATAAATCTAGTAAATATATTCAGTAATGAGTTTTTGGAAGTGGGTATTCTTTAAAATAAATTAATTTACTTGATCGTCATTTAACATTCTACAGGGCACACATTTTCCTAAACAATTCATGAATGCGCAAAAGTTAAAATTCCCAACGATAGTATTTCAGCGACAAGGGAGCATAAATTAAATCACACTAACAGTTATAGGTTTGATAATTAACACTGTTGCGTATAAAGCTTAAAGTAATTCTTTGAGTAAGCAAAAGTATTCATTAAATCTTTCCAAAACTCCTCGTGAATTCTTAAAAACAATTTTATTACAATGTACATCTTCCCCAGAATTCCCAGAGGAAGCAGTAAAACAAGTTTTAATTTAAAATGAACCGATTGGTTTTAAGTAAATAAATTAAAAATAAGAAATTCAATAAATAATTTCAGCTTGTTCCTAGAGTTAAAATTTTCTCTAATTCTGGCAAAAACAATTTTTTAAAACCCCTGCATTATTTATGCACTAGAAATAAGTAGAAATACATTAGTTAATGTGTTATATTTGAGAAACAATTACTAGAAATGGATCAATTTTAATAAATTCAGCATAATAAACTACTTTTAAATTTCATATTTTAGTACATATATTATATGTTTTATCGTTAGAACTATAGAGATGTCAGGTAAATGTTTCGAATCTTCTGGAAAATTATCTGAAAAGAAGTCAATTTATCATTAATTTTAAGACGTGAAATTCACCAAAATGCGTAAGATTACCTAAAATAACTTATTTCATATGTACAATTACTATCAAAATGCATAGATAATATATATTTGTTTAATTACTCTTTGAAGAGAATTAACCCTTCGCTCAAATTTGATGCATTTATAGAAATCTAGAATTTTAAGATTATCAATTTTGACATATTTCTTTAAAAAAAAGTTGGGTGAATTATATCCAAGAAAAATACAAATATTTGTCAAGACAATTGATACAAGCAAATTACAGAAGGAATAGGATTGTCGAGTAAAATTTAACTTAGATAATTCAAGATTCGAAACCCGACCAAAATCTATATGATTTGGTGATCGGATGTTTGTATGCCGTTATGTTAATGACCAAAGACAAATAAATTGTCGTAAGATTGGCCGTCTATCAGTCCGTTCTTTGGCACGTATGTAAATTCAATAGCCCATAATATTTAATTAATGCAATTCCTCGATTTGTAACTATAACTTTAATTTTGCTTCAAATTTTGATATTAACCGGTCAGTAAAGAGGGTTCCAAAATGTGAATCCGTTTGATAGATTCCGAAACAATGCTGGGTTCATGCCAAAGATCCTTATTTCGTATTTATTGTCCCAAAACGTTATGAAAGGAATTCGTAAAATTTATATGGAGGAAGGAGAGATAAAAGCTTTATTCAAAAATCTGAAAGATAACCCAGAGAAATTTTCGAAGATACCATTAACTGCGGTTTCCTTTCAGTTTGACCTGTGTTGTGAATTATAACACATAAGTCAACCAAACTTTTTCAGTATAACATATATGTCAGTCACATATTTTTGCCAAATTAGCTATGTTGTACCAGGTAGGTTCTATGTGCTTATCTATGACAATGTTGTCGCTGATCGACTCGGCGTGAAAGGTAGTAAACTCTCTACTCCTCCAATCATCTATTTTAAAAGTCTCAGGGATTCATTCCATGTTTATTGACAAGTAAAATCCATTTGGAGGGTTCCTCCTGAACACGAAAATCGCCCTGGTTTATCATTGCAGAACACCCTCTCAAGGCTTGCCCAATCCGCCTTAGATAGGCAAAGGTCAGGCCACAATACCAGTCTGGTCTTCACGGTCCGAACAAGACCTTTTCTACTTGCCCTTGCTTGGCTACTGCCTCTCCCTCTCATATAATTTCTTGTATCGGTGCCTCTGAGAGGCAACTGTCTGATGAGAGCGAGAGTGTTTTTGACCTTTTGGTGCGAAGCGATCTTTTGGACTCGGTCTAGGGGTCTAGACCTAGGGGATTGGCAACAACAACAAACTTATCGGTCAGCAATTTAAAACGAATGAACCTCTCTTGTTTTTTTCAGTAGTTCCAACTACAGACAAGAGCACGACTTAACTTCTTATTGTGTCACATTTGCCTATACAACCCTTTTTTTTCTAGGGGGGGGGGTATATTCCCCAGTTCACAGATAGAACATAGAAGAATAAATAACATATCTGAATTCTTGATGCCCATATTACCGGGACAATGCTCTACTAATTTGCCAAGACACTAGCTCTGTTTAATTTATCAATATATAATCAGTAAATGGTTTTTCAATGTTTTTGCAAAACCTTTGATTCGTCTTTAAAAAAATCTATTTTCTCTTTCGGTGTGTTTCATTCAAAGCAATATTTAATCAAATTTGTGGGAATTTAACTTTTAAATATGTTGACGGAGATTCAATTTCAAATTCAAAAGAATAATAATACAAGTTTCCATAGTTAGATCGCGATTCTTAAACATCCAAAATTCCTAATTTTTAAAAAATTTATTTTTTAAAAAATAATTGTCTACCTTTAGTTTCATTGAATATATGTACAAAAATGTCATGCATTATTGTATCTATAAAAAAATTTCCACTGTGAAATAAATCCTTAAATATATTCGATGACGTACATTATCCCTTTTATTTTGACATTTTCCACTTTTTTTTAAAAGTCAGTTATATTTTTATTTTTCTCGTCCTTTTCGGTATTAAATAAAACTTAAAAATTTGAGAAGGGAGCAAAGACGTTTAATGAATCAAATCAGTACATTTGTTAAAATAAACAAATTAAAAAAGGAATAACATTGTGAAAAATTAAATAACATATACAAGAAGTTTTATAAATCAAAAACAAGAAATGAATTTTATTTTAGTAAAAGCATGAACATTAAAAAAACAGATGCTAGAATATCAACAATTATATACTGTCAATCAACAATTATATACTGTTATTAATTAATAATTTATTTAAATAATTAGTAACAGTTAATTCAGTTAATGAAACACATATTCGCAAGGAAATGTTTTAGATAATATATTTGCATAAGCATATACATTTATATGAAACAGAATCAATTATAATTACCTTACAAATATTTTTGTTACTTTATCTTAAACATTTACTTAAGTGATTTTTAAAAGGAACGGATTCAAGGAAAAAAACTGATAATCTATTTTTTCCAGGAGAAAAAAAAAACGAAAAAAATAGAGGTTTTACATTTCATATACTTCTTCGTTTATTTAGATTACAATTGCATTTTCAATAAGCATAACATATTTTTAAACAAAAAAAATAATAATAATGGAAAAAAAAGAAATATATGCCACAATTCAGACATCCCCTGTAAAATTTTCTGTTAATTTGCCATTTAATAATTAAAGTCTTATCATAAAGAATGTGAAAATAGTGTTAAATGGTGAGGAATATAATTCAAAAATCATAAATAAAAACCATTTCCAAAATCCTTCGTAATTCAAAACTAAAAGTATAAAAGAAATATATGTAGACAAATATTATTATAAATTCTATGTTGCTGACTTTAATATTTTTTACTGCAAGAATCAGCATTTGTGAAATTCCTTGTCTCTTTATTTTACTTCAGCTGTATGAAAAACGGACTTCATAGCATGGA